>CM060952.1:65902325-65942325 GCA_030765055.1 Mantis religiosa | reverse complement strand
TGAAATTGCTGACCTAAGATTTACTTGCTGACTCAGGTCCCCTTGCCATAAGCCTTTGGTTTCCCTGAGCAGCTTGGTGTCATTTCTTCTGACCTTCGCTTCTTTTGCCCTAATCCACTCTTCTCTTAACCTATATAAGAATTCTCTTATACATCTAGTTTTATTTTCACTAATCCCCGTTAACATGCGTAACACCACTACCTCTTTGCCCACACTGTCCCATTTCTTATCCCATATTTTGCTCCTGCAATTTGTAAACTCCTTACATTCTATCAGTGCTCTCTTCATCTCCACAAAATTCACATATCCCTACCTTATTACTTCTCAACCCTTTTAGATATATTATTCCTAATCTTCTCCATGCCATGCCTTCTCTTCTAGTTTTCTCACAAACATATTCTAAATAAAAATGCTAAGTTTTAATTCATTTTGTTAAATAACATTTCTTATAATTAAATTTACCTGGGTATGAAAATAAAGAAGTAAAGCAAAATGAATAAACTTATTTCTTGTTACACGAGAGAATTATTAAACAAGTGAAGCAAATGTATCCGGAAGTTTTTCAGCACTTGCAACATTTTACACAGAATTGTGACAGAAGCCCTAACAAAACTTTAGCTTTGGGTTTTTCATCTTGGCGCCATTTAAAGCTCTTTCCTAAACGTACGCGCTTACTTTTATATTGTTTACTCCTGGTAAGTGCTAATAATAATTCTTCTCAAATCCAAATATGAACATGATATGCGTGAACTACTTTATTTTTAACTTCCAGTTGCTACGCTGCCTGACCAGACAAGCATTTACCTGCAACCTTCACTTGATGCATCTCTTTCATATGCTACAGATTCTCTCCTAAGCGGCCAATATTTCGCAATTGGGTTTTAACTAAATTTACTTTTCAATCAACATTCACATGTTTATCATCATCATCATCATCATCATCATCATCATCATCATCATCATCATCATCATCATCATCATCATCATCATCATCATCATCATCATCATCATCATCATCATCATCATCATCATCATCATCATCATCATCATCATCATCATCATCATCATCATCATCATCATCATCATCATCATCATCATCATCATCATCATCATCATCATCATCATCATCATCATCATCATCATCATCATCATCATCATCATCATCATCATCATCATCATCATCATCATCATCATCATCATCATCATCATCATCATCATCATCATCATCATCATCATCATCATCATCATCATCATCATCATCATCATCATCATCATCATCATCATCATCATCACCATCACCACCACCACCACCACCACCACCACCACCACCACCACCACCACCACCACCACCACCACCACCACCACCACCACCACCACCATCATCCTTATCATTACGTGAATTCGGATCATTACTGATTGAAGTTCTATATATTCTGTCTTTTAGGTTTCAACTATTATATTTCTTCATCATTAATATTGGCTATATGTTATTAGTGTATCGCATATTATTATTTGTATTTATTTTCACTGTTAAGCAATCTAGCTGTCGGGTCAGCTGTGTGTGAAATTTTCCAAGAGATTTTGTCTTTTTCTCTTCAACATTTTTATTCAGTGTTATGTTTCTCAGTCTCGATTTTGGCGGTTATTGCTTGACTTTCGGAAAAATAGTTCCACCTGATGTTACATCTTATTCAAAAGTACTTATCTTCGTGTTGGTTTTGTTGCACTCATGTAACCAGATTTCTATGTTGAAGATAGGATGCACGTTGACTGTTTCAAAGACCCAGGTCGGGAAGCCAGATGTAACAGGGTTACTTCGTTATAGTTTGAAGTGGTTCTTGATTATTGTGACTGCTTAAATAAGAGTCATTAGGTCTCTCGTTTTCAGGTGTGGTTTCTTCTGGTTACTTCCTTAATAAATGGTTTCCGTTAATTGCATAAAATTGCTCAGTCCTGCACATTCACTCATCACTATCAAAAGTTTTTATCTTCCCTGTATCGTCTTTTCACCATCAAGATTACAGAACATATCTTGTTCAAGATTATTGATTTTCTGTTGCTATCGCTACCCATATATTACTTTTATTATTGGCCGATTTACTACTACGTCACCACATTGCGTAATACAATTATTACTACGGTCAATCACAAAATTGCATATATATTTACACATTTTTATGAATTTATAAATTTTGGAAGCCTTTTCTAAATATAAATCGAAACTACTGTTACTTTATCGTCTACACTTCCTTCTTGCTCTTCCCTATTCATTCGTTCGCCCTGTTCATTGCATTTTTCTGCTTTTGCTGTCTCGCACATTGGGGCATCACCATACACACAATTCTTTTGCTCATTCTTTCTTGATTGATGCAGAAGGTTCCTTCATTTAAATGCTAATAGCTTTCCCTTCCATTAAGTCAACCGCATTGAATTGAGTTACCGGGTGAACATAGTAATCAGATATTTGATCTGAAGACAAAAATCGATTCAGCTGCTATGATTTTTGTGGCTCAAAAGACAAAGATAAAAACAAATATTACCAAGATAATTCCCGAACAAACATATACTTTTTTGCCATTGATTTTCATGGCCTCTGTTAATGTTTTCCTAGAAATATTGTAGTTCATCTATCAGAATTAGATTCATTTTCCTCTAGTTAAGGACATACAATTAAATATTTTTGTGGTCTTGCTTTATTGGTCTTGCTTACAGAGAAATTTTAATAAATTTACAGAGTGTATAAATCACCATTGTAATAAAATACTTACAACAAAATTTTCAGTCGGGCGCTATATCATTAAATCTAATGCCACTAGGTTATTCGGCCTGTCTCTTATATTTCCCTTCGTCTCAAAATGGCATTACACATTGAGTGGTTTTTATTGTTTTACATACCACACCTGTCATTAACAAACTTCATACCTAGTACTGATGCATCTACATCTAGAAATTTTCTTGTACACTTAAAATGAAATTGCGCTTCATTTCTGAATGTGTAGAGCAAGGCAATGCAGGCACTCATTTATTCTTTATCATACCTTCTGGTAAGCACAATGTCCTTTTTATATGTGGTTATAATTTAGCTTTGGTATTCCATTTCTAATGGTTATAGTGCTATATTGCTGTCGTGAAATGTAGTGAGCTTTTCAACTAATTACCAAGCTTCTTATTTTCACTTTGTTTCCTTCCGAGGTCTTTCAAATTTTGCAATAAATTAATGCCTAGTGAGAATTATATTTTCATTATCACTAATTCCTTATGAGCACGTGCTTTCTGAGATTTGCGGATTGGTGAATTGTTTTCCCCTGCATATAGATAATCTCAATATCATGAGTCACTATTTCATAGATTCATGGTGTATAATGACGCTTGTGATTTTATTTGATGAAAAACAGACTGAAATGATAATTTTCCTGTCATTATGAGCTACAGTATCGGAATGCTTGTAGTGCATAAAATAGAGTAGCTATCTTCAGTTGTTTTATATTTTTGTGAGACATCTACAGTCCTTACAAAAGTTTAAGACCACTAAAGTTAATAAATAATCTATAGTTCAGCTTTCACTCAACAGATGGAACATGAGATGTTTGTTTTGCTGCTGGAACTGTTGAGAAACACTTTCTGTTATTGTGTTTGGAAAAACAGGAAACTCTGGGTGACAAATAAAGCGACAGTGGGGGAAAATGTGTGGCAGAATCATTAAAGTGCCAGTTAATCAGTACGCACAGGTGCAATAAACCGCATAAAGAAATAGCACCAGCATTAGTTGTTAGTAAAACATGCGTGACAAACACAATAAAACTATCAAAACAAAGGTGCACTGATTGATAAATCACTTTCCGGTCGACCAAGTGCTACTTTAGCAGGCCAAGTCCCGCTCAGTTTTAGACTAAGCAGATGAACGAACAACAAGAGCTCGCTTCCAGAACTAAAACGGGAATTTGAAGAATCGACGCGTAATGCAGAGTCAGTAATGATATTTCTCTATGACTGAGGGAATGCGAACTTAATTCTTATGTCCTCTTTAGAAATCAATGCTCAACAAAATACATAAGAGGAACCATCGAATATGGTACCGAAGTAAGAGGTTGAACTATACAGTTCTCGAAAAGTTAGATTTCGAAGCACACCAACTGAAAAATTCCTCACTGAATGTCTCGTACCAGCTGTTCAGGGAGGAGGCAACTTGTCATGGTCTGGGGTTGCATATCTGCTGAAGGTACGGAGTACCACGGCTCATTAAGAAGGACTAGCAAGAATATATTGAAACTATGAATGACAAAATTCTCCAATCCGTGGAAAAGCTCCTCCATGGTTATTTCATTTTCCAGCACGGCAATGCACATGCCATAAATAAAAATCAACAACGGGGTGGTTCACTGGGAAAGGAGTTTCCTTGTTGCCGTGGCGAGCTAGAAGTCTGGATCCCATAGAAAACGCCATTGGTCTCTAAGTAGCTGCACGCCAGTCAAGAAACAACCAGAAACTTCATTAGAAAATCTCGGAAATCTGGAATGAAGTTATGCCCAGAGAATGCCGAAAACCGGTCCTTAGATGCGAAACTTAGTTTGAATATGTTTGAAATATAAGGGAGGAACTGTTGATTATTAAACAAATCTGATGTAGCTGCGTGCTTTTGAAAGTTATATTTATAATTTGATTTTATATTTATTGCAAAAAATTATATGTATTAGGCAAAGGTAATGGAATTGCCATAAAGCTGAAACGCTCAATGGCGTTGGAGCAGCCACTTATATGTATTAAAGCGGGTTTCGGCTGTAGCAAGTTACACTCTATTTTTTTAACTAAAACAGTTTTATGAATCAAGCTGGACCTTAAAATTGTGTCAGAAACGCCATAGCATTGAGTAAAATGGCTGGAGTAGTTCAAAAAGCTGAATGACAGTAAAGAAAATACGTGTGAATTAGAGAGCTTGTAAATTCTGCAACAATGACTTGCTTTTCGCCATCACTCCAGATCTGAGATAAAGCTCATCCATAAGAGTCATTCAAAATATTTACAGGAATTCAGTAGCAAATAACGTAACTGGAATGTTCCAGTTAAGCTCCAAAAAAATAATTCTACTTTTTCCCCCCTTCAAATATAGCCTTTTATCTCTTACCAGTCAATTTCTTTCCTTTCTTTGATTCTTTCCGTGTCTGCAATTTTATGATGAAACATTATTGGAAGTGAAAAGTTACTAACATCTGCTTCAGAGTTCTTGGTACTTTTCGGAGGAATTATTTTCCCGGTAGCCCTAATTTTTCCTCTCTCCGAAAGGATTAATTTGTTTCACCAAACATTTTGTTTCCTTGGTATTTGGTGGAAAATTATGCTCAATAAGATAGTTTATTTAATAAAAAATATATTACTTGCTTTCAAAATTCTGCTCAACGATTAGAAATTTATCTACACTTTCAACGAGAAAAGCTCTTTCTGCTCTGCAACACTGCCTTACCCATATTACCAAATACAGTCTAAATTGAAAAGTGTTTGCTCTCTCCTTCATGAAGTTTATCCTTCTTGCATCTATGGTCATTATTCATCTTTCGTCCTTCTTCGAAACCCAATCAACACACAGGGATAACATAGCAAGCTTTAGGTCAACAATCAACAATGGCAGGTATGACGACCTAGCTGGAGAAGGTACCATTCTGGTTAGCGCAAAAACTGCAGCATCACTTAATGAAGGAGAATTTATTGCACTGTTAGCAATAAAATTCCTGCAGCGAATATGAAACCACCTTATTGTTGGAAGTTCAGAACGTCTAAGTGACATTGAAACTGCTCATTGCATTTGACGGATAGTGATCAAACATGAGAATAAAACTCAAAACTAACGTACAAGGCTAGTGCGACAAGACAATTACAGAACCATGCTAACAGCAGCATGAAAAAGAAGATACGAAAATCTGGCGCAAAGAACATTAAGATCATAAATACAAGAAAAGAAATTGGTCGGAGACAATTACTGTGACTATCATGTACTTTAACACATATCAGGTAAAGTGAAAACAAATATCGGGAAGACTATATAAGCACTAGTAGGATGAGTGCTTTTATGTCCAGAAAAAAGTTTGGGAGCAAAGACCTACTGCCAAAAGGAAATTTCCAAAATGAAATAACACATACCATTCAATATATTTCGGTACAGAAAATATATCTAGCATCGGAACTTACATGCTACAGTTAATCAACATTAAACTCGCAGGAATCCCTGAGCATGTTTCCAGGTTATACTCCACTAGATAGTTTTAAATCGTAAAGAAAATAAATATTCTATTGATTTGTCCCAGTCGTTAAAGAAAAATAACAACCCATAGGAAGCTTCATATATCCCCTGGAAGCTTGGAAGGTTCCTTTAATTTTATTCCGATATTTCATTCAGTTGTCGTTTAATTTCTTTTATAGCATCACAGATAAGGGAAAGTCAACTATGGCGCATACGTTGTCAGGATGACAACTGAATGCTATAAAAATGAAGTGAACTCATAATAACGCACAAGATATGAATCAATTGTTCCCTTAATACAGCAATAAAACCAAGTTATGCAATGTGCTGCGTTATTTGTGCATGTAATTATCACATCGCATGCACAAAATATTTTCTAACAATATTGTAACGTGAAAGCAATTTTAAGGCTAGGTATGTACAGTAACTATCCTGGCAATGAAGTTGGACTCAATTTTGCGGGGATAGCATACCGAAGCGCAAAGACCAAGCCTGCAGTTTACACCATGTTAGTCTGTATATTAAGTTAACACAGAGTGAGAAGTGAATTAACACATTGCACTGCTATCCTACTACTCTGTGCGCAGCAAACTAGGAAACAAATGCGTTTAAAGCAAGTTGACATTTAAAAACAGACAAAAATAAGTCACTATATCGCCTAAAACTTTTGCAACTGCGTGAACTGGGTGAAGAAAAAGTATGGAACAATGCCTGTCACCCCGATGCTGCAACTCTATGGAGTGATATTTTTCAGAATAGCTGTAAGATATCAAGAAAATCTGTAGGATCAACATGCCCTCACATTGCTGTGAATACAAAAAGTTTTGGTTTTTATTTTTTTGTTAAATGACAACATTTCTGTTTCTTTCTGCACCTTTCCAGTCCTCAAATCTCATAACCTATAAACAAATACCCTTTCAAACCGCAATTTAAATTTATTAGGACCTTATTGCATGTGTGCTGAGCAAAAGAAAATACATCATTATTTAAAATTAAGTAGGTTTTGAATTAAACAATACAGTAGGCTACTTCAATATGTGGCTTTAGATTGAAAGAAACAATACAGACCACAACTGAGCTAATAAGGACAACAATGCATACTTAATTGTAAAATCTTCCTTAAAGTAATTATTCATGGTTCATCTTACAGAAAGACAACAATTAAAGCACTAATGATGGTCGGATATGGTGATAGGAGGAGGACCCAAGAAGAGGTTTGTGTCTTGTTTAATGAAATGCATCCAGAACGAAGGATTACTCATTCTACGGTAAGCAAAATTTTGAATAAAAATAATTCAATGAAACTGGAAGAGTTAAAAGTAAGGGAAAGTCTGGAAGATCTAAACTAGTTACAGATGGTGATAAAGCCCTTGATATTTTATTATCAGTGGAAGAAAACCCACATTTATCTACTCGCCGGCACATTATGCAAGGCAGGTGGTGAATTACCTAAATCATGAATTTCCAGGAAGATGGATTGGCAGAAAAGGAAGTATTGAATGGCCGTCAAGATTTCCTGACCTGAACCCCTTGGACTTTTAGTTGTAGGGATTTTTGAAGTGGAGGGTTTACAAGGACCGACCAAGAGATCTTGAAGAGTTAAAGTGGAGAATTGGGCAATAAATGCAGGTAATTAGGTGAACAGTGTTGCTAGAAACATTAACTGCTTTCAAAGACAGATTTGACATTATTTGATAGTACATGGAGGCCAGTTTGATCATATTTTGAAGTGAATTCATCAACACACCACAACTAATTATTTATGAATGGCTTTCTTGGTTTAAATTGCATGTGCTGTAATACATTATAATACATTTCAATTACAGTTCAAAAAAGCATCTACCTGTAGGTACGTTCCGAGTCTTGAGGACCAAAAAGAAAAAATTGTCATTAAAAGAAGTCACGCCATGTTCGCAATCATAGTAATAGGAAAACTTGTTGATAATTTACAGATATGATAAAAAATTTCACTTCACAAAACTATAACAACAAAATTGTAAGCATTTTTCCATACCTTCTGCTCACTCTGTAGAACGTGGTGCCTTCGTAATTCCACGGAACTATATCGTTATAGACTAACTAAACCTGTGTGAGCACAGGAACTTAATAAAGTCAACATGAGAAATTAAATGCCACGGCCGGGATTTGAACCACGGATCTCCTGGTTTCCGTCCAGGTGCTCTAACCCTTTGAGCTACCATGGTCAACTTGCTGTCATAACATTAAATTCTGCATTTGACTCGTATATTTCCCCGGTAGAGCACTAGAGGCCCTCGTATCCGAGAAACACTCTGTGGCGATTTACTATTGTAAGTACTGGAGTCCCAGGCTTCATCATTTAACTCTTATTATTTTAGTTAATTGCTGGAAATTAATCATTTCTTTACACTAGTCGTATATAAGCTAAGGTTTTTGATATAACTTAAATTTATTAGAGGGAGATTTGTAAGCAAATAAGCAGTATCAACCAGGGACATTATAAGACTATTGTATATGACAAATTAATGAATTTCTGCACTAGACGAGCACCGCACTCTTTCAGGAGGAAAACTAAAATTTGCAACTTGCCGAGGGATCATATGACTCTTTCTGTAGCCTGCACTTTGACCAAAATGGACACTGAAGTCGCTTCTTTCACAGAGGCGACTCGTGTACGTGCATGAGTTACGACGTACACGAATTACTAAACATTTTAGTTTCATTTAATTGGCTATGGCCAGGTCTTACATACATAACTAAGTCTTGCCATATCTCTGGCACAATACTTTTAGTTTATGTTAGTGGTACTCGGACCATTAATGATCCTCGGCTGCTGTTTTGCTAATATGGTGTTTCATTTTTGAGATAATGGATTGAGTGTACATCACTGGAAAATAACTGCTTAAATAATTCTTAAAAACAATATATAGGTCACAAAAAACATACCGAATCATTCCACAACCTTTTGGTGCATATTGATGGCACTCGGGCGGGTCCTTACCTAACTACCTATTACCTTCGACCTCTTGTAGATGTGTTTTATCTAATTGTTATGTTTATTTATCATTTATTTATATACTGCTATGATTATACATCGCCTGAAGTTAACTGCTTAAATAATTCTATGGCTTATAAATAGGGTTAGGAAGCTGAGAAGTATTTAATTTTTCCCTAGTGCCGGAAGATGAGGCCCAACGTAATGTATGTTAAATATGGGTCATCATAGGCCTGAAAATGAAGGATTTTATTTGTCCTCTTTTACCTTTTTTTACCTAATTGTTCATTTAAAGGCCCTTTTTTAAGTATTTTTATTTGTCTTTTTTGCCTTTTTAGCTATTTTTATTGTTATTTACAGGTCCTTTTTGTAGCAGGTTTGTTCGTTTGACAGTTCTTTTTTTCAGCTTTAACTCCGTTTGACTATCTTTTTCCCCTTCCATAGAGTGTAGCTGAAATCGTAATTTATAATGTGCACTCCTAAGACTGGCTACAGCAGGTAACTTGTATTCAAGTCATGAGCACCATTAGAGAACCTAGTAAATCATCTCTAAATTCACGTTACTTTTGACCAGCATCATGACAATGACTTCGAACAGAGGGTAGGACTGGGTAGATTGCTGTTTCACGGTTTGTGAATGAAATCGTGGCGCAAACATTCCAAAAAAGAAGACTTGTAAAACCTCTTTACGTCCTTTTCACTTTTAGGTGCATTTTGGGAATATTTTTAGGTCTTTTAAAGGTCATTTTAAGGCAGTTTATAAGTCCTCAAATTCCTATCCCTACTTATAACATACTGTACCGTCTGCTCAGCAAAGAAGGCAAGTCAGAGGAACGTGTAACGTAATCACATTTGCTCTGTTTATACTCACTTTCCGGATAAAATTAGGATGCTAGATTCATGTAAAATACACAGTGTTGTCAAAAACTCACCCAGGCATAATACCTATCACTGCAGTTCTTGAAACGAACATTAGATCTGGCATATTTTGAAACATTTTTCAAAAAGACAAAATTGGGAAACATTGTATACTCGGAAGGTGGAATAATATCGGTACACGCAACATCCGGTCGGGTAGGCTGCAAGTTGTGCTGGGCTGTTTGGCGGAGGTCGAAAGCCCTGCTGACAGAGCTGACGAAGCAGTGAGTCAGTCGCTGCTTCGTCAGAGTTTTCACATTTAAACCTTCGGGTCTTAGCCCAGGCGAAAGAAGTCTCGCACGTGCTACCAGAATCTGCGTCGCCCTATTCTCTGACCGCCACGTCTACAATCTCCAAGAAAGAACATCATAAAGCCATGAACAGGAACCTTGGGCTAGGTAAAAGCCACAGTTGTCCTCGCATATATAATTTCTTTTGGTTTAGCGTAGTTTCCGTAGTAGTTATCGTTCTGTTGCAGATTCTAGAATAAACACTATTTAACCAGAACTACATGACAAATTTTAAATTAAGCCAACCCTGCCTGGTAACCCAGACCTTGGTAGGAACATCTCCTTCCTGAGTTCACCCCTCCCCCACCTTCTAGTGACGTTCAATGGTAAAGTGTAATTTACCTGCCAGTTGGCGCATCCGTAAATACACATGAGTTTACATCAGCTCGTAGTAAACAGATCCACTAACAGAGCAGATAAACTGTCCAAGCACCTCTCCTCTTCATTCCTCTCTTGTCTTCTTGTGGTAGACAGACTTGTCTATACTGCTTTGAGGGATCTGCCGCCTGCAGGAGTAGGTTGCCAACATTCCCAGCAGGAATAATTATTTAAATAACCGCTTGGTGTAGAGAAAAAATTCATATGAAAGGTTAGTTTTAGTATTTAGCTGAATGACTTAAGGAATGCCTCGCACTTATTTTGCCGTTCACATATAAATATGGCAAAAAATATTCATATAGATTCCGTGAAGAATGGCTTTGTCTGAGCCTTAGTGTTTTGTGTTTCAAAATCCGTGTTCCTATTACTAATGTACAGGGATATTCCTAATTTGTTACTTGTTGTGCGATGCTGTATCACTTTGAGAAACAACAAATGATCCACGCTTTGCTTTATATTATCTTGAAGTGAATGCTACTCGGCTTCAGTATTCATGAGCACGAAAACAAAGATAAATTACACAACATCCGCTCTGAATGCGAAGCAGACTATTAAAGAACTTTGTTTCCACAAGGAAGCACAAATGTCCCTCATACATAAGGACTGCATCACAGCCTTTTAATCATTGGGTCCCTTCTCACTAGGTTAGTGTTGTCACAACAACAAGTTTCTTTTGTAGAGAATATGATATCCGAGTCTAAATGTATCCTTATGGCCTCTGATTAAAGAAATCATGTTGTTGTGGAAGTACTTCTTCACAAGATAAAATTCTTCAATATAATAGTTAAATTTTCAGCTCTTTCATAGAATATCACAGCCTAACTCCATAAAGTGGATTTATTCATACGAATGGTTTGAGACATGACGCAAATCTCAGCTAATTGCGGGCTAAAATGACAGTACAAATTAGTTATCGAAGTTTAAGATCACACAGCGACATATTATGAGAGAAATATAGGATATATAATTTGGCGAATACCACCAAAGCATGTGAACGTATCACTCATGGAAAAGAACTGTCTTCTCGAATGGAGCAATTTGCCTGTCATTTGGTCCTCTTTCTTGTTGTGCTGAAAACCTGAATACCGCAATCAACTAAAAGTTCTAAATTACACAACGTTTCATTATTGACCTGGAACTTAGTTAAATGGCGTATGTATGGCGTAAGATTTTAACTTTAAATTTAGTATACTCCGAAGTTTTGCAGTTATTTATTTTCAGAAACTTATTTCCTTGAATTTACTTAATTTTACTTGCTTATTTTTGCATTGTATTAGCTTTCTTGTATGCACTGCAAAAGCCAGTAGAAATATGTTTGATTTTGCTGAAGGCGAACTGCAATTTCTTTCAGGTTTTAACTTAAATTTATTTGATATCAGCATCGCGATTTAAAGACTTAAATTTAGAATTTGTAGAGATATATACTGAATCCCCTATTTTCAGAATTAAGATTTGTTTTGGACATGTTTCTTATGAATTTCCAGAAATCAATGCACATATTATTCCGTGTATAAACTGAAAAGAAATTTAAACATGGAATCATTGCCACAGAATTACTTCAAGCAAACAAATTGAGCTGAAAAGTGGTCCTAATAGTGGTCCGAACTATAAAGCCTGGGTCTTAAAGTACTTACAGCATAGTAAGTCGCCATTAAGGTAGTTGTCTCATGTGTTTATGAGAACTCCTAGTGGTTTACCGGTCAGTTGGAGAATTTAATGTCATGTTGGCACGTTGGCCATAGTAGCTCAAATAGAGCGGCTGGACGGAAACCAGAAGATCCGTGACATTGAATTTTTCAGTCTGGCTCTAGCCTTTCAAATTGAGTTTAGTTAAACTTCTTTTCTGACCCTCAATAACGTAATTTCACATCTGAAACAGATCGAATGGCCCGTCCTATGGAGTAATCACAATGATGATAAGTGCTTTAAAAGATAGTTGAATTGTAGTTACCCTGAACTACCAAGAGACCTTATAAATAAATCGGAATCACCGATTACAACATCTGGAGTATTCTATGTAAAGAGACTGAATAATTATTCGATATTCTGTTACAATTACAGAAAATAATGCTCTTGAGGCAAAAATTCGCCAGGGGAAATCCTAAGCTTAATTCAGGAAATTCTAAAGCACAAAATTCAAAAATGTTATCTGAATTAGTATTTTAAGGAGATTATATACCTGAAGCAAAACTGTTTGTAGCAGATAAAGAATAACAAAGCGATAGATGTTGGAGTAAGCTACTTCAATGTGACATATCAGGTATTATATATATTATATTTGTATGCAATTCTAATAAATAAAATATAAAAAAATATTTCTCTTCTGTTCTCACAAGTGTCCTAGCCCAGTATGGTAAATTTTGTATAGCATATCACTCTCGTGTTTGAAAGGGGAATGTTTCTGAAATCACACCTGCTGTACCTCATTTACTGATATGTTGGTCTGCCCCCATATTTATATAATGCAATATATGACCAATTTTACGGGCTATACTGAGCTCAAAGGTCATTTGCTTTTTTATGTTTGTAAAACACCGATATAGCAATTATTCACGAAGAAAATTAATAATTTTACAAAACGTAATAGCAAAATAATTTAAATAATTACAGTAAATAATGTTTGTATTTAAATAACTGAAGAAGCCTCAGATGCAGTGATTAGTGTGAAAATGCAATTTTAGTGAGAGAATGGAAGATATTAGCATTGTAGTTGGTGTTCAAGCAAGCTAATCAACATTGCGATGAAACTCAGTTTACAGAAAACTAGCAGTCTAAGGTGTTCCTATTCAGTGAGGTCAGTTAAAAGAAACGTTGCTATTCCCGTACACATAAACCTAAAAATTAGGAACAAATGAATATTTACAACTCATAAAGTTACAGGAGCTATAGTTACCCGGTTTAAGATTTGGCAACACTTTATAGGAACTTTGGTAGATATAGCTATATAGGTGGAACTTAAACATGTATTTCCAAAACTCATGTTTCACAGCATCTTACAAGCTACAAAAGTTTATTGAGATTGTTATCGGCACTTCAAGCGATTGAATATAGCGGTTGGATATATAGATTTAGCAACCGTCAGCAAGAAACCTTCAGCTTAGCATTTTTGTACCTCACTTCGTATCATTAATACGAAAATAGTTATTCTTTCAGGTCTAACACCTAGACACTTCACAAGGTAGCGAATATAATTCAATTTGTGCTTTCGAGCAATAAGATTTGGAAACAAACCATGGCAAGTAGGAAACTCGTTTCAGACGGAACACTAATAAACCCCATTAAACTCATTTAATTTAGCTGGTGTGCATTTTGTTTACACCCGCCCAAGTATACTATGAAATTACAGTGTTACCAAGCAGCAGCTGGTAGCAGATAAAACTTGTCAAAGCTCAGGAGAAAGAATCGACATCAGCATCTTTATATTTCAAAATTTCCATATATGTTCAGGTCTCTTACGAGGGCTGTTCAATAAAGAATTATTACAATTTTGTTTTGTTTTGTTTTGATAAACGTACCTTTACTCATGCTCATAATTTTGATGGTCCTTCTAAAAATAGTCTCCCATGAATGCGACGCACTTGTCCCAGCGATTCTGTCAGTCTTCAAAGACATGCTTGAAACCATTTTTGAGAAATGCTTCAAAATTGGATCCGCAGCCTTCAACACTGCTTCTGATTATGGATAATGCCTCCCACGAAGGCATTTCTTGAAGTTAGGGAATAGAAAAATGTCACCTGGGGTTCAATCCGGACTATAGGGAGGCTGAGGGATGCACTTCACGTTGATTTTTGCAAGATATTCAGCAACAACACTGGCAATAAGCGGCCGCGCATTATCGTGGTGCAGCATTCAGCATGCTTCACTGAAATGTGGTCTTTTGCGCCTGATATGGACTTGCAATGTTTTCAGGACATCCCTTAGTATTGTCCAGTTACTGATGTGTGTACAGGTACAATATGCCGACAAACCATTCCATGAATATCAAAGAATAAGGTGACCATATCTATCCCAGCAGAAGCAACCACTTTTGCTTTTTGGGGGGTTGATGATGAAGCAGATTTTCACACTGAGCTTTTCTGTTTGCTCTCAGGATCAAAATGATGTAGCCAAGTTTCATCAGCAGTGATTACGTTTGAAAGAAACTCCGGATCTTCCTCTAACATCAACTTTAACTGCATGTTACCTCCATTGAAGCGGTAGGCGATACTGAACATATCTGAACTGGTCTGGTTCTCAAAGGCGGGAACTAGGAGTACCAACAATGAAACTGCTACGGCGTGTTTGTTTCACAATTAAGCTAACAGAATATAATAAGGTTGAATTCTAGTGCGAAAACTTATGACCGTAAAAAGATTATGATCATTCTTTATTGAACAGCCCTCGTAAAATCATGTTGCTGACCTTCTCTATTAATAACCATAGTTTGTAAGCCAGAAAACTAAAGAGAGAGAAAAAAAAGCTTGGTTTTCAGACATCCATCGGTTATAAGATAGCAGTAAATATAAAAGTTAAAAGTAAGTGAATAATCACAATATCAACAAACCAACGTACTGGATCTGCGATAGCAATGGGCAGAAACAGGCAGAATACTCTTGTATTTATTAGTTACTTTAATAATAATAATAATAATAATAATAATAATAATAATAATAATAATAATAATAATAATAATAATAATAATAATAATAATAATAATAATAATAATAATAATAATAATAATAATAATAATAATAATAATAATAATAATAATAATAATAATAATAATAATAATAATAATAATAATAATAATAATAATAATAATAATAATAATAATAATAATAATAATAATAATAATAATAATAATAATAATAATAATAATAATAATAATAATAATAATAATAATAATAATAATAATAATAATAATAATAATAATAATAATAATAATAATAATAATAATAATAATAATAATAATAATAATAATAATAATAATAATAATAATAATAATAATAATAATAATAATAATAATAATAATAATAATAATAATAATAATAATAATAATAATAATAATAATAATAATAATAATAATAATAATAATAATAATAATAATAATAATAATAATAATAATAATAATAATAATAATAATAGCGAAAGAATGACAGACCTCGATGACCTGCCCTCTGCATCGACTGCCACAAACAGAGCCTTAGAAGGCATTAGGACTCAACTAGACACCTACCAGAAGGAGCTCCTCGACAGGATCTCTACCAGACCACAAGAGACCACAGACAGTACCGTCGACACTCAACAACCAAATCACAGAAGGAGACACCGAACACAAAAGGGTGTTTCATTTAAGCATACTCTGTTCAGCAACGACTAGGAGAACCTAGATAAAAAGAGAGGAATAAAAGGTAAATCCCATACTATAATCTGGAAGCATGTAATATTTAGAGAAGAACAAGAAATGATCATAAGAAGGCGTTATCATGTATATCCAAAGGCTTGTGTACATAAATAACTGCAAACGTTTAACTGCGGTTGTTTTAAGAAAAGAAAATCACTTTCACTTATGAGTTAAAGATGACACAGTGCAGCAAGAAGACAGGTTTAATTGGTCTACGTAAGACTGGAATGTATAATTGTGGATTGCGGAGAGTTTCATTCTGTGCCCAAATAAGGAAAATGATTATAAGCGTATGAAATACGGACATTAAGAGGGAAACAATGAGTAAAATAGATTGAAAAATAGTTACAGAACTTTACCTTGGTGCATAAAGTTAAATACATAAATGCAGGTAAGGAGTGATAACTTTCCTTCCGCAACAAAAAATATTTGGCGAACTTCTAAGAGAATCTGCGTCTCACTATACGATTATTTAAAAAATGTATAATTTAAAGCCTAGGCAGGAACAAATTGGAAGCTTCCTCATATTGCTCTTCCATCTTCTCCTCCTTCATCAACATGTTCTGCCTCCACTTCTATAGGCTCTTAGGCCTTTGCGTCACCTTTATTTGTTGCATCCATCCCTTTGCTAGTCGACCTAAGTGGGCATTGTAGGTACGCATAAGCAATTATAATCGGAAATCTATATTTCTTCGTGTATTGCACATATTCTCACCATGTTTGTTTACATGCTCATGTAAACATGTTTACATTAATACTACCGTGATGGTACCTGTAGTCAACTTGTATTTTTGTCCATTATTGTCCAAGTTTCAGTTTGCGATAGTTGTATATAGTTTACACTGTATAACTTTCCTTGTTTCCCTCATAGTTCTGCATACGTCATTGGATTTAGCAGGTTATGGTTATCTGTGACATGCACATAAGGTTAATGAAGCCAATCAAATAGTAACTATATCAATGGAAGTAGAAATAAATAAGCAAAATGATACATACTGAAAATGTTTATTAACTGTGAACTGCATTCTTCCATCCAGCACACACAGACTCATATCTCGTGTAGTTTCAAAAGATGTTCATGTCTCGAATACCTAAATGTAATGCAAACACCCCAAAGCTCGATATCGTAGCACTTTACGTGAGCCATCCTACCCCTCTGTTGAATATAAATAAAGACAGATCTAATAGTAGGGAATATATGCATTTTGAATCCGATTTACGAAACCAAAGCGAGGCTAAGCTCCGAAAGCGTGAAAGATGATATCCGATTGACGAAGGACAATATATGAGGTGTCTGCTAGTATACAAGTTTATGTTTTCAATTTTATGTGTGGGAGTCTCGATACGAATAAACACAAGGAAGAATATTTTGGCTCTGATCACAGCAATCCGAATTCTATGGTAAACATTCGCTTAGTACCTATGTGAATATAAAAACGAAGATCATGGTTTTTAAGAAAGGCTATAAATTGCGTAAAGATGAGAAATGGGAGATAAATGGAAGAGAAATAGAGGTCGTAAAGAGATTTGATTATTTGGGGATAAGATTGAGCTGTGATGGTAAATGGACTGAACAGAAAAAAATGGCTCTAACAAACGGTAAAATGGCCATGAGTATTGTGAGAGCATGTTTAAGGAAATTACCTGATAATGTCAAACGGATGGAAAGGATCTATACTGCCATAGTAGAAATAAAGGTATTGCATGGGGCAGAGATATTGGGAGTGGATGAAGCATGGGATGCTATTTACAGATCTTTCTGTAAATATATTTTGGGCTTACCGGTAGCTTCACCCAATGGGGCAGCACAATTAGAGTTGGGAAGACATTCAACAAGGTTTAACATTGTCTCAAGGGCATTGAAATATGTAAGAGTTGCCAATTTGGAGGAAAACAATATTATCAAGGAACGTTTTCTTTTGCAGAGAAGCAAATGGGGAGAGTTTTGGGCACAAAAAGTAAGGCAACTGATGGAACAGATAGGTATGGGACATATTTGGAGAAACGAGGAGTATCATTATAGAGGCTTTTGGAAAGAGGTAGAATTAAGGCTGGAAGATTTAGATAGCCAAGTTATATTTACCAGTGTAAGGGAGAAAGGATCATTGAGGACATATGGGGAAATAAAGACATTGTGGTTGAAGGAGAAGTACATAGATTTGTGTAATAAGTTAGGGCGAGAAGAATTTGCCTGGGAAAGGATAGGAGTTAGAAATGTGAAAGGTATTAGATATGAAAAGGATTCAGGGAAATGCCCAATGTGTGGAGAAGAGGATACAGATGGGCATAGTATACTTTATTGCAAACAAAGTTATGGAGAGAACAAATATGGCAACAAAAGTGGGACAGTTTTAGGGATGGGGGGAGGTATTAGTAATAACAAAACGTTAATGGTAAAAGGAGAAAAGAATTTAAGAAATATAGGTGAATATCTGGGGAAAGTTAGAGAGAAATGGTTAAGAAAGCGTAGGCTTTCACGGCCGGAGTCAATATAACTAAGAGTTATTTCCGGGCTGTTATGCCGTGGTCTGCTGGAGTTGGGTTTTCCAGACGTTTCGTCCAGCACTATGGTGGACATCTTCAGATGTCTGGAAAATCCAACTCCAGCAGACCACGGCATAACAGCCCGGAAATTACTCTTAGTTATATAGAAATGGTTAAGATTGATAAAGAATAACTAACAATTAAGGGCTGAAAAACTAGAACGAGGGATTCAAGGGAGAGGAGGGTCATCAATACACGGAAAACCAGGGGTTATTAGTATTGAAACCGAGACTTCGGGCAAGCAGGTAGGAATGGTATATCAGATGTGAATAAGTCATTTTGTTATTGTGAGAAAGAAAGGTTACAAATTTCAATGTATCAATGAAATTGTGTGTAGAAGAAAGATGAGAAATAAATACAAATACAAATACCTATGTGAATAAAAGCAGCTACCATCAATAACCAACCATCTTGTTTTCGTTTCTTTCGAAACATACCAGAACATGTACTTCACGTCATAGAATCATCATACACAAATAGAGATAAACAATACAAACACAGCTGTCTATCCCAAGTATAAAATGGATTGCATGGAGCAATTCAATACGAAGTTGTAGTTCTGATATGCATTTAAATAAACTCCTGTAAAGTATATTTTCTTGTTAGGTACTACCATTTTAATATAAAGAAAATGATGATAAGCGCTTTGTTTTACAGAAGGACATGACATAATAAACATTGTATAAGACACGTCCGCGTTTATAACCAAAATCAAATTTGAAATAATTAAGCTATTGCTGTGGAATATGTCACACGTTAGATGACCATATTTTGCTTTTATGTCGTAAGTCGGCGTTTATGGGAAATTACATATGCCAGTTTAGTTTTCTGATCGAAACTGACAAAAATACGTGCCTGGATTATCACTCAATAAGATGGAAATAGTCTCTACTTAGGTTTACGTT
Source organism: Mantis religiosa (assembly GCA_030765055.1). Classification (NCBI taxonomy): domain Eukaryota; kingdom Metazoa; phylum Arthropoda; class Insecta; order Mantodea; family Mantidae; genus Mantis; species Mantis religiosa. The sequence continues at coordinate 65,922,701 of CM060952.1, read as the reverse complement.
TACATTAAAAACTGATATTAAATTAAATGACCGAAATATAAATATAATATTTGTTAAATTCCAAACGCTTTAAATAGACACTGTACAATTATGGACTGTCATCCCGTATTAAGTTATGAAAAAGTAAAGTTGAAGTAGGTATACATAGGCAAAGCGGCGCCAATATAGATTGAAATCCTTGGCAGATGAATTTGTCTTCTCCTTTCTGTTTTTGAATAATTCATTCTGAGTATCCAGGCTACGAATATTAAGTACGGTGTCTGCTCACTCATTTCGGTTTGCTTTCATGGTTTGCTCTTGTCTTATTTACATATATCTGACAAATTGTGTGTTCTCGCTTTCTTTATTGGAATTTAGGGAACATTTTATCACAAAACATTTATTCACGATAACGTGAATTTACTTTGGTACCACTATATCTGTAATAATGAAGGTTGGTGATATCCATAAAAACGTTACGCAACTTACGTTACAGGGGCCTACTGCGGTAGGTACGGGAATTGGCGATCCCGGGGACCCGAGCCAAGACACCCTCGATGTGGGTTCCTCTTAATGATGAGGGATTAGACGAAACACCCACCCACGTGTAGGACGTGCGTGGAGACCCGTGTCGGTGGAAAGATTTTATCCTTGTGGTTGAGGAATGCGTATCTGAACTCGTATTAGTGATCTTCTGAATTCGGGGAGGGTGTGCATTTCTAATACTCTACTTTGGTTTCTGCTTCGCCTAAACGGGAGGTTAGGGACTAACCCACCCCTAATCAATCGGCCAGGACTAGATATTGTACCGAACTCCAGGGTGAGTGGGACGGCGATCTCGCTATATCCCCTGTGTAGCCCTGTCATCCCGGTGGGATGACACGCTCCGTGGTGGCTAGGGAGCACTGGGGGATGAAACTTGGTCCAATATTAATACAATTATTAGAAAAAGTGTAAAGGAAATAGCCGAGTGTAGTGTTCCTCGCTATTTAGTTATTTGTAGAAGTGAGGAAGGTCGGAAGTTTAGTACCGTGAACCCGTTTGTTAATCAGAAGGGCTTAGATAGTATTGCTGGTTCTGCGAAGGCATGTACTAGATCTCGCAATGGCACACTCCCGGTCGAAGCAGTTTCTTCGACATAGGCTACTAAAATCTTGAAAGCCAATATGCTTGCGAGCTATCCGGTGCGCGTTGAATTGCATAGGACTCTGAACTCCTCACGTTGTAAACACCAGCGTATTGAATGGCATTTCCAATGAGAAGATTCAAGAAAAATTGGCGGAAAAAGGTGTGACTAATGTATATCGAGTTCACCGCAAAGAACGTGGTGAAATAGTGCCCACTCGTACCCTGTTTCTTACCTTTGATCGGGCAGAACTCCCGAAAAGGATTAAGGCAGGTATGAAGCTATTGAAGTCAGGCAGTGGCCACACAAGTGATTCATGTAATGGAGTTGACACTTGCGTTGACTGCGGGAAAGTCAAGCATGACAATGCATGCACTTCACCCGCAAAGTGTGTTAACTGCAGTGGTAATCACTCAGCAAACTCCAGGGATTGTCCCCGTTTTATTGAGGAGAAGGCGATCCAAGAGATCCGGGTAAGAGAGAGGGTGTCCTTCGTGGAAGCCCGGAAACTTGCGTATTCGACAGCCTTCTGTACCTAGGACCGTTACTTATAGTGCAGTTGCAGCTAAGCCGGTACCTAGACGTGTAATCGCAACACAAACTTGCGAAATAAACAGGGAAGTAGTATCCGAAAGATCAATTACACCAAGATCACAGCCAAAGCAACAAACACCAACAGGAACAACAGTGAGCGCGCTGACCAAGTCCAGTCCTAAGAAGAAGGTTTCGGCCAAGTCACCGCCGAAAGCATCTACTTCAAGAACAAGTGAACGGCTAGTATATAATGTATCGCCTAGGAAATTTAAGACCACTTATGACAGAACGGACTTCCTCAAGGTAAATAGTAAGATCAGAAAAAGGAAGGCGTGCCAGTACAAAAATCCGCGAACATCTCCGTCAACATCTGAGGAATCATCTGGAGAGGACGCCGATCAGCGACTTCCATCTTTGCCGGTCGCAGTTTCCGATCCTGTCGACGGACCGGATTCGAAGTTACCAGTGCGGAAGCCATCCTCTTCCATTGACGATGTGGAGCGGGTGGATCCTGTTCCCACTGCCCAAACGACAGTGAGGAAAGGGCAGGAAAATCCTGCTGAAAGTGCTAGCCCTGCCCCGAAGAAAAGGAACAAATTGGTTCGACCACCACTGGGCAGGTAGCTTTTGTCATGGCAAGTTGATATTGAAAGTAGTAATTTTTATGCATTTTGGCATTTATTTGGTACTTATAGCTTTTTATTGTTTTTATCAATTTGGGCTTATTTATTTTATTGTCATTTTGTTTTGATCTGATTTTAAAATTTTGAATAATTTATATCTGGCTTTTGCCATGAATTAGTTTTTTGTAAAGGGCGCTGATGACCACTGCAGTTGAGCGCCCTTATACACATATCATATCAAGCTAGACAGTTACCGTGGGTTTAACAGAATGAGCTCTCTATTGGTAAAATTATTGCATTTACTATACTATATACTATACTATACATTCACTTTTATAGTTAAAAGTGAACAGGATTTTAATATTTAAAGGAGAGATGTTATGTATTTAACAGTGAGAACAGTGAGTAGTCAGCTATTCCATATTTTTATCGTTTGTCATGTGGTAAGTAAGTCATGATGGAAGTAATTGAGCTCAAGGCAATTCAAATAGCTCCACAAAAAGAAGTACAAATGGAAAAATTTGACGATACCACTATGTGTCCTATCCTAGCAATTTATGCTTCACCTAATAATAGAATATCTTATAAAGACAAGACTATGTTTAAAGCGCTCTATCTTTAAATCCAAAACTGGACTTTCTACCAGCATCCTCCTCTGAATGTTTATGCAAAGTTTTAAGTTTATAACGTCTTTTATCAGTTGAACTTCGGCTTATGTATCAGTGAACATATTTCCATTAATAAACTCAAATATAAAAGGAATGCTCTCATGTATAAATCAAATGAAATAAACGACAATGAAATAGAAAAGAAAATGCTTTACTTCGTTAAATACACATTCCTTACTATGGTATTAAGTTGCACAGTTATCTATGTAGGTACGTTGAGAGGGAAAAACATCAAAGAAAAAAATGGCTAAACCGAAAGCAGCAAAAATGATCAATGCGATTTTCAGTTGTCATGACTATCGCCTTACACTGAGCTACATATTTAATCACCCATATGGTAGAACAGTGGTGTCACACTTTAACTAACCCTATGCAACTAGAGACACTTTTCAATTCCATTCCTTCTTTCTTTCTTTGTATCCTTTTTATTTCATTTATTCTTTCTTTCTTACCTTCATTATTTTTATGTGCTACCTTCGTTGCTTTTTCTAGTTTTTATTTCCTTTCTGTTACCTTCATTTTTCAGTTTTTTATTTTAATATATTTGAGTTAAACAATCGGTAAAAACGCTTGTTTTGCAAATAAAACACAATATTTTTTGCCTATCCTCTTGGTCATTATCGCTAGCTTTAATGTAACGTGAAAGATATAATAATAATGGACAATCACCTGCATAAGATTTAGTAACATGTATGTTTGTCATAGCATTAGTTATGCGTTGTAATTGTAACTTATTTTATCTGTGATGCCGTAGGCAGTAATAACTTATTATAAGCTACTTAAGGCATAAAAAAGCCGGGCGTTCTCTGATTCATTTCCTGCTTAGTTGTTCACTTGTAAGCATTTCCTTTGGGGTAACCAATTGTCTTAAAATGGCCATCTTCAGTCAGGCAAAACGAATCTATCTCAGCTAACACAACCTTAGTAGGGTACATTGGTGATCCAGAGGTCAGTGTTCCCTCCTTTCAATCTAAATATTCCCAAAGGAACATATTCTATAATTGAAATCATTCCGCCCTAAACAAAACCTGTAAATGTGACTTTGAGAGTAAATTTTACAACTCTACAGATTCTACAATTTTACAGATATAAGCACTTTTTACACGCAAAGTAGAGGCCTGCGCTGGGCGAGTGTAGTAGAAAGTTGTTTCTATTCATAATAAGCAGTGGAGCTCTCTCGCGTACACATTCGAGTATTTTCCGTGAATATGAAGCAAACAAGCATGCAATTCTCGATGGTAAAGGTCACTCGGCAATGTCTGGTGTGGGTTGAGTGCTCTATCAAAAGCGGTGTGCGCCTGAGGTAACTATCAAGCTCTTTATTTACGTAAACATTAATGGTAATGAAAATTCAACTGCTTCCACCTCAAGCTGAAGCTCAGATACGATTTCCGCAGTTAAGAGGCTGCAAAATACCTCGTTAGAAACACACAGAAAATAAAATTAAAAAGGATAGGTTTATTGTTGAAAATAAAAATCAGTTATTAGCCATGGCTGGACTAAATTTAAGAAAATAAAAACCAAAATTATCATGATATGTGCAAGTTTTCCCCAGTGTTTCTCATACCAAAGTTAATATTTTCAATAAGGACCACCATTCATATACGACACACATATTCACAGGCTAGTTTACTCAGGAGGGATGGTCGTGTAGCTTGTGAAATCAAACGAACGTTTCGAAATGAGTGCGTCGAAGCATGTGCTGATGAAATAACAGAATTTTTTGTGTACTTCAAGCAAAATTACCCTGTTTTAATATAGTAACTATTGATTTTGTTGCTGAATTGAATGACTTTGATTATATCGAACTTCTAAGTGACTTTTCAACTGACCCGCGCATGACATTCCCGAGTTGCAGAAGTGAGGGATGAAATAAGATCATAAATATTTGAACATATGGGAAAGAAACTTGTGTGTACCACTATTGATTTGGAACGGAAGCTTACTAATGCAATGTTTACTTTTACTATATACCAGGTGGCCCAACTGTCCCGTCTTTCAGGTAAGCAAGTGTCCCTTCGTGCGTTAGGATAGTCACAGTATCCAACGGGGTGAATCCAGTTCAACGGATGGCAGTGTCCTGAACGAACTTTGTTCTGTAGCGAGCGACACGAAGCAGTTCCCAGGCTTGAACTGACGTGTGTAGTAACAGCGTAAACAATCGAAAAAGTATTACAATGTTTTCCATTTATGTTATTCTTTTTTCGAGAGAATAAACTCGCTATTTAGATTGGTAATTTACTGAGAAATGTTTGAGTTGTCCGCAATTATCCATAACTATTTTTGCATTCTTCACTATGTGCATACAGTATGTCGGGAAAGTACTGCAGTCCACTCAAAAATTCAGCTTCGAGATTTCAGTAGAAATACAGTAGAACAATATCTGTGCACTCATATGATGCAATTAGATCACTAGGATTATATAAGCTTCGGTTGAATTCAAACCTTTTATAGCGCCTTGGACTGCGCGTAAGAGACAGGCAGTGCTATGTAAACTTACTGGCCTCCGCACTAAGCTGCTATGTAAGGAACCGAAGAGACAGAGTGCAAAATTATATCTCATCAGCTATAAAATAAACACAGGCACATATTCAACCCATAATAGGGATCTGCAAATCGCACTGAATGAAACAAAGCAGCAACGTTTTGATAATGTTGTTTCCATACTAAGATAAAAAGCTACAGGCACAAGATTTCTTCATACTCTTTTTATCATGATCTTAATGCGTAGATCAGTCGCTTTAATGTTTAGATTTACTTTACAAAGGTTACAGTGAATTAATAATAGCTATGATAACGAATCTAATACTATTAATGATAATAACAATATTAATGATCATATCAATAATAGTAATATAAATAATAATGGAATAATAGCAATAATAGAAAGCTAACACATGCAATATACCCTCAATATTCGCATAGTTTTCTTTATGTGCGTATTTCTTTATGTGCGTATTTCTTTATGTGTTATGAAATGCGTATAATTCGTAACCTCAGATAATACCATCGCAAACAAAATGTAAGTTATCTGATGTGCAGCACTATGACTTTCTCTGCATTATAAAACTATTTTTACAGATGCCTATTCCTCTATCAACTTTATGTCAATCAGGATAAAGTTATCTTATTGCTAATTTTCTTTTAGGTACACAGTCAATATAGGACTACTGCTGGCTTTAGTTTAAAGGATAGTCGACTCTTTACAGAGTTGGTCACTTTTGATGTCGTTTAATTTCCGTTCTCTTTGCGTGGACAAGCGCTAAAAATGAATATTAGTTTCCCATTTTTGCAAAAGTATTAGAAAATTCAAGCAAACATTCATAATATGCAATAACTTTTAAACTGTTCACTCCTACAAAAACTAAATTATCGGTCGTAAGTTTTTTTTTTCTTTTTGTTCCATTTATATCCCGCCTTTAACTTCAATTGTCATATTGGCGGCCGTTCTCCTTTGGAACATACCGAAGGTGTTAACTCTTGTTCGGTTGGTTTTATTTTAATCGTTATATCACGCACACATTCACAATCTCATTCATACTTCCCGACTCTGGAAAATTGTCTTGGACGGAGAAAAATCCCCACCCCACCGCCGGGAATCGAACCCAGGAATGCTACCATGGCAGGCAGGTGCTCTACCGATTGAGCTACGGGGCCAGCCTCGTAAGTTTTGTGTTGTAGCCAAATCTCAATTTTTTGTGCAGTAAGAATAGGACTATCTCTGTAGGTTTTTAATTTCTGCAAAAATTATTCAGAATATAGACAAATTCTGAGGAAATTTCCAGAAAATTTAAGATATAAATATGATGTCATGAAAATATTTTAAACATATTATTTTAAATAAAACTGTTAGTTATTGTTGAGAAATACACAATTTTCGAAAATTTTTCCCTGTAAAGGATACTTTTCCTAAAAAACTTCTTATCACATACTTAGAAGATGCTGAACCCAGCATGTTTAGTATTTGACATACTTCTTATGTTTGACTTACACAAACGTGCGCTCGAATCTTTTTCCAAAAACACTGTTTTCGTTTCAGAGGACCACAAAAAGTGTATTTGCATTGAAATATCGGAAACGAATCTTTTGGTGGAATACAATACTTCCCCTAAGTTCTGTAGGTACGTAGTGGAGAATATAAAAGAAGCTATGGATAACAATAAGTAAAATAAATATTTCTCAATAAATTGTCAATCTAAAGAGTGAGTATTCTTTCGAAAAGAATGAAGACACTTTCATACAAACGGGACAATTTTAAGACATTTTCTACTTTTTCCGCTGTTGACTGTTATGATGTACTATACACATCAGTTCAAGAATGAGAATCGCCTCACGTCGCTCGTTGGAGAACAGAATCCTGACGCCAGTGCCGTCTGTTTAACTATGTGGATATACCCAGTTGGATTCTGCAACTTTTCTAACGCACGAAGAGATATCTGCTTACTTAAAAGACACTTGGTATTTAAAATAGAAGCAATGTGTTGTTGACAATACAAGTTTAATAGAATTTCCCTTTATTTCTCAATATTAAGTAATACCTCACCTTATTTTGCTGTCAAATAGCGTTTATTGTACCTAATTATGAGATAAAGAATCTAAATTATATGTGTAGTTTTGACAGTGAGGCCAAGAAGTGCTGAAATAGTTGCCTGTTTTACATGATTCGGACGGTGTAAAGTAAATGATGGTAGATACGCTCATTTATGGTATTAACGAACGTTTTGTTCCACGATGTTTGACGTTAAACAGGGGTGAGAATTACTGCAGAAGTTCATACTGAATTTCGGGTGTGCTACTCGTTATGGCGACGTAAACTCTTGGCCAGAACTAGCAAAAAGAATAAGGAAAGAAGAATAACAGATGAGCCTGTCGAGGTGCCTGTGAGGATATCATCGCATAAGTCAACGCATTATATATATATATATATATATATATATATATATATATATATATATATATATATATATATATATATATATATAACATAAAGTATATATGCTTGAGGGTTCATTGATCATAAGGGTATCATTTTTCATCGAAAAAAGCTGAAAAGCTGAAAAAAGCTGTGGGACCAGCTGCTCCTCAATGTCTCCCAAAATGTCCCACAGCGATGTTTTATTTTTTGGCATGAGAATAACTGGTTCACAGACTGATTAATTATTTTTACAAGTAATGCTGTTAATCTCAAAAAAATTGGCATAAAGAAGTATCTTCAATTTACTTATATGATTTTAGCGTTATTTGTCATTATTATAGGACGTTCGTGCTTAGTGGGTAACCGGTATATCAAATTATTTCCAAATATTTTAACTTAAGTCAAAGGCTGTTTTATCAGAAGATTAGTAGGAGTTAACATACCTATTTGTCTAAGTCAATAACAAAAAGTATAAGAATAATAGCAGTAATATTAACAGTAAATGGCGGCTAATTTTTAGACGTGGTCAGCATCGTGGTTATTTAAGCAGACAGTTATTAGGCGCTTTTAGTCGCTTGCCAAACACCAGAAACATGTATTATTTGACCTTTAATTAATAAAACACAACCTTCCCAAACCGTTTAAGTGGAGAGCTAACTTAAACCTACCATAATCTAAAGCCACTCTTAAGATGGCATTGTGTGAACTCGGCTCGTATGTGTAAAATATATGCATCTTTATAAATATATTCATACCTATGCAGCTTATACATTAAATTACAAAGGAAATAAATTATTCAACGGCAGAATGGGGATCAGGATTTCAGTACGAAGAGCAGAGATACCAAGCTTAACTAGCGTTACTAGCCCCGACTTCCTTGACGATATATAATGTTTATGTTATCATTATTTACAGAACCTGGCTTGTGTGGAACTTTATACAAAAATGAGTTTTTATACGTATTGTGACTTTGTGGGTTCGTGGAATTAAAAGCCTTGTTTGAAGAAATTTAAAGTGCTCTTTATTTCAGTAAGAAGACGTTTTGTACACCCCTTATAGGCTCTAAAATGATGTGTCATACACACAGTAGTCTCTCGTTGTTTCACCACACGTAAACACAGGAAAGAATGCACTTGCGGTATACTTCAAAGGTTCACTACACAGCTGCACACACACAACTAACAGTTCTCAAATCGCCACTGAACTCGCTTTGACAGCCGCGGCGCTTTTATATTTCCAGTCACTGTTTCTAGAAATTAATGGAACACTCGGTAACAATCAAGACGGCATCATAAAAGAAGAAACTTCCTGACATCTATATGCCTCTTTCTTTCCCTCTTTCCGCAAGCGTTTAGCTCCACGCCACACTATCTGTCTCTTTCGCAGGCGCCGGCCACAAAACAATATCTTGCGACAATATACAGATATAATTTTATTGCCCAAATCATTTGAGTTTAGAGTGTGCATAATTGGTAGTGACTTTCAGTGGTGTAATTTTAATACCTCCTTCAGAACTTTTTGATTATTCATTCGATAATGGTGCGTATTTCTCCATTAATGCAATCACCAGTATTAATTTTGGCAGTTAATTTTATCTAAGTTAATTTTGAATACACTGTAGCTAATTCATATAACAATGTACTAGTTTAATGCACTTGTGTGATATACTGCAAGCGTATCTATTATTTTGATTCTAAAATTAAAATGTTATGCTTGCAAATGTAATTTTAAATTCTTCGCTCTTAACCTTTCAGTTTGATTCCTTTGGCAATCAGACATATTGATTCTTGTAAAATTGCGCAAAATTAAAGGTAAATGATAAAGGGAAGGGTATTATACTTTTTCAGCTTACTGTACCTACACCAAACCTTAGGTGTGAGGGAGAAAGAAGATGAGAGTGCCCAAAGCTGTAATATATATAAAATAAAATCTGCATATCTAACAGTCCGGTTTCTGGAATCTATACCAGGCTTTGATATACAAACTTAATTTTTAACTTTATTATCTCCTGAATCAGATTTCACAAAACAATTTACAAATTTTGCAGATATAATCTACTTTCTACGTTAATGAACTAACTAAACCTAAAGATTACTGGATTCCAGTAACCTTACAAATATATTCATCTAATCTATCCAAAAGACTATTTTTCTACTTTACATCTACTCCAACAATATAAATAAAATCTACATTTCTACTACAGTTTTAATTCTTATCACAAGCTACGAAAGACTGTTTCCTACAGTTTTAAAATGTCCTCTTCTGCAACTGGTATCCAAAGCCTCCTCCTACTGGTATCCATCTCCTAAAGGAATTGGCATCAGTAGATAGAGCCGGTTCGTCAGTTCCAGACATCCGGGTAGTCATCTCTCCGCTTCTTGTTATCTGTCCACTCTGATACTCTCTTTCTTCTTTCTGATGTCCATAATTGGCATCTTCTATTTATCGGCTGTGCGTCTTAAATCAGGTCTTCAGGTCTGGTAATCTGTATCTTTAGTTTCTCTAGGTCCTATTTCCCTCCGACGATCTCTTAAGTTTATTCTTTTCTCGTAGATTGGAATGTTCTTACATTTCTTTCTTGAAATATTTTGTCGCGGGTCATATATTCCTCCAATGCCTTAACGGATATTATTTGAGACATATTTTCTAAATTTACATAATCTTCTGCATCTCTTAAGATATTTCCTTAAACATTTTCCTTGAAGTTTTCTTCGAGCGTTTTCTACTAGTTCATTATATTCATTGCACTCAAAATTAAACATGATCAGGTGAATCTAAACAGTTATATTGCTCACATAAATCTGAGTTCTTCTTCCCTATTCTTTTTAAATATACATTGTGTAGGCAATGTCCTGTAAAAACTGAAAAAATCCTTTTCTTGGTTTTATATGTTCCAATTTTAGCCTCTCTTTAATGTCCGGAAATACATCATGTACTCTTCTTCCTACGTGTGCATTATCCCACTCTTTTTGCCATTCTTGTAATAAATAATTTTCACTTCTTTCTTGGTAGCCAAACCTGTGCCACAAACAAGGCGTAGAAGCCGCAAGTTACCATTTTGAGTCCCTAACAGTTACTGAAAGATCTTCATTAAGGCGCCAGGGTCTGCCGTGTAGCTGCCAGCGGAAACTATCCTCCTTCACGCAAGATCAGCGACCATCATACTTCCATAACACCAAGAATAGCTTTCATAAAAACAATAACCAACAGATGGCAGTTTCATCTCATGACACTAAGAGACTCCTTAACCTGACGTGCTCAATCAAAGGAGCGCAAATGGAAATGGAACAACGGGGTATCGCGGTAAGATAGGTAACCAAACCAACGTTGGCCTAGTGACAAATAAAACGGGAAAAAGCAGATGGTTAGATTTGAACAGAATGGACAGTCACTGAGATCGAACTGGAACTCCCGAGGACGAGTAGCACAGGTTAGCGCCTGACCGATCTCGTTTGCGATATAATTGTATGTTAAATTACAATTTTTCCTTCAAATCGTATAATTGTACTTTGGTACCACTGACCAGAGCAAAATACGAAGGAAAACAGATGAAATTAACTGAAGATTTGCTTACTGTGCTCATCTAGATGGATCAATACTTTTTCGACAGTCTGCTTGCATCCATGGTAATCAAAAACCTCAGCCCATTTTTGTTTCATTTTCGTCCCATGGCGTATGAGACGTGATTTAACACCCATTGGTAACAACCACGAGCACACGATGAGCTATTCAAGTGAAAACGCGCGAGTTTGGTTTCCTGCGGGCCAATGGAAAAGCTAACCACATTTAAGTATGGTGAACCGCAGTGCTTGCTTTGTCGCGGTTAACATTTTATTTCCTCTGCTGAACGGCTTTCAAATGTCACAGAGGCATTTTGATATTTCATTATATTATCGTTGTTTCAGTTAAATACATAAACAATAAAGAAATAGCAGAGAAAAAGCACATCAATAACTAAGCTCCTGACCGAGAGGAAGGGCTCAGGCGGTTTTGTGTGTCTGGCCCGCATTCGGGAAGCCCGGGTTCGATTTCCCCGGCCGACCTAACGGACCCATGGGTTTTTTCGGGGGGGTTTCCGGGCGCTAGGCGAATGATTAGTAGGTTAATTACATCCACCGAATTTCCTGTCGCTCTATTTCATTTTCATTATCATTTCACATCATATCTCATGCGGTGGTCTCTTTCACGGTAGGAAGTGTCGGCGGGTACCTCGGTGCACGGAAGTATGATATGCTCTGAGGAAAACTAATTCTTCCTCCGGTATGTCGGTTACTGGTCTACGAACCTCCTGCTGGAACCGTTTTGGGCTCGGCTGGTAGGGGAGTATGTCCCTTGCCCTGGCTTGCCGAGGGATATCTCTATTTAAGTAAAAATGTAGGGACCCTGCGCTCTGCACTGTCGGGGCTCCTTGGGACGGCCTCCCTAGGTTTCCTCTCGCCTCATCCTTATTCTCGGGAGTGACCCATTTGGGGACATAGGTACAATGGATTACGACTGGTCTTAGTGCTGAATTCCCTCCGTAGTAAATTCTAATCCTAATCATATTCCTATTTTACTTCTCATTTCCCTTCATTAACTGTTATAAATTCCTGCCAAGTAAATTAACAACCACTGATTATCCTGCACGTTCATTTATAGTTTCGATTATCTTCGGTACAATTGCCAGCTCCTTGGAGAACTTCCATCATCGTCGTCCCTATTGATTGATTTTGAAAGTTTTATTTTAAAAATGGAACAGCAAGGCTGCTATTATTCTAACACAAACCTTACTGTAAACACTTCCATTTGATTTGAAAACTGAATCTGCTCCAATTACGTTAGTAATTATAAGTGTGTGTGTGTGTGTGTGTGTGTGTGTGTGTGTGTGTGTGTGTGTGTGTGTGTGTGTGTGTGTGTGTGTGTGTGTGTGTGTGTGTGTGTGTGTGTGTGTGTGTGTGTAAAGGCAATTGTTAGGCATTTTTATTTTATTCAACGATGCTGGAGGGAAAAATAACTTAGATATTCAGTTTTAATGGAAATATAGTATTCCAGGCTATCTGGAGAGAATAACATTTATACATAACTTAATTTTTAGAACAAAGGTCCATATGTGAGTCCGTGGGTGTGCTACATGAATGTATTTGTGAACTTCGCAAACTCAAATTCGGAAAGACCGATAAATACGAAACCTTGTACCTGAGATCAATATCATATGAAGAAGCGACACAAAGATTTTGTCCAGTGGCTTCTTATTCAAAACTTTCCTTAAAACAGAAAATGTTACGTTCTTTATTTCCTCAAATATTATTGTTAAGATTCCGAATAAAATACTGTTATTTTAAAATTATTTTGACTTTATCGAAATAGTCTCTCAGGAACATTTCATCTTAGTTATTCTTGTGTAATTGATAAATCGTAAACCGCAAATCATACGGCACAAAAAAGTAAGTCTCATGAAAACACAGAATATAAGTAAAATATTTCATCTGTGCCATAAACCATTTCTGGGATAGCCCTTGTTAGTAGTTTCGATTGTCACATACACACCTTGCTTTCTCTGACTTCAAGTAAGAAGTATTGCACTCTAACCAAACATGTAGATAATATCGGAATTTCAACGCAAATTCAAAATTTTTGCCCCGTTGAATCCATTTTGTGTCAGGTGAAACATGTTTAAAAATATCCATGAATGCGTATACATATGTGCGTGTGCATGTATATAAGTATTGTGACTGTGGGTTCGTAGAATTAAAAGTCCTAGCTGCAGATATCCCAAAAGTTCTTTATTTCCGTAGAAATACACTGTTCAATTATCACATAACAACATTACGTCACATATACAACACAATCTACCAATGTCGATGACCACACAAACAGCGTTCTGATTACAGAATCAGCGTTCTCATCAGCTAATAAGCTGATTAGGGGATCATGTGTAGAATTAGTTTCTAATGCTGTAATTGACTATGTAAATTAGTTTCTCTAAGTTAAATTCTAATGTTGTAGAATTGACTATGTACAATTAGTATTAATGATGAAAAATTGACTATGTGAAAAATTGTAACCAACAATCTATTGACAATATTTATTTGCTTTTTCTACTTTAGACTTTTGTATCTGTTACAATTTCTTTAGTCTTATGTAACTTTTTATATTTATCTTTGTATCTCGAACTAACGTGTCCTATAACATATGTATTATGTTCTAAAGGATGAAATAACTGCAATACAATACATCTGTTTACAATACTCCTCTTACGTCTCTGTTCACGAAACCTCTTGGCGAGTCGTCGCCTTCTTAAATACCTCATTGATAAATTCGAGAGATTTCTGGAACAAACAAGAATTTCATTGTTCTATCACCTTCCAGAAGCGTAACTTAATCTCTGCCGGCAAGTCCTTTATCTCCGCTACCTTCATTTGTCGGCTCTTCGTGTACAGAAGTCACGCTATCATAGATAACGCCTCTCAACACTGCTCCCTCCTCAAGGCTCGTCGTCCCGAACAGCACCCTCATAGCGGGCCAGATGATCCAGGTGTACCACCAACATCTTCCCTCAGTGCACCTTCTGGATGCGGTAGACCACGTCGTTAATCATCACCACCAGGTACGGCCCTTGCCACGGCTGTTGAAGTTTCGGGCAGCGTCCCTTGTTCCAAGTAGGGCAACACAAACAGACTAGGTCACCTTGCTAGAACACTTGCCTGTTGGTTTGCCTGTCGTATCAGTTCTTCATGCGGTCGCTCACCTTCTGGATGTTCTGACGAGCCATCTCATGCATGTCATGGATATGGTCCACCAGGTTATCCACATACTCGATTGCTGGCTGTTTTGCGTCCGGGGAGCTTCCAAAAGCCAGATCACAGGGGAGGCGTAACTCTCGGCCGAACATTTAGCTGGCTGCCGTCATTCCAGTGGTGTCGTGTGTAGACGAGTGGTAGATTAGAGAGCACAGTGGCACCTTTATGTCCCAGTCTCGCTGATGGCTGGCCACGACCTTTCTCAGGTGTTCTTCTAAGGTCTTGATGTACCTTTCGACCATGCCATCCGACGGGGGATGTACAGGGGAAGTTCTCCAATGTCTTTACTACCGCCAGTAACTCTCCCCGGGTAACGCAGGAGTTCTTCTCTGGCTTGGCTGAAGACGCGCTGGTATCGTCTCAGCAGATGTCGAACCTTCTCGAGCTGTTCTGCGGTCAGGTGGTCAGCCGTCCTCGCCAATAAGCCTTCCAGCCGGGGCCCCAGGTGCTGCTTCGGCGCCGGCTCCTGTGTCTTGTCGATTGCGGTTACGCTGACCACGGGCTCGCACGATCCCAGCCTGGATGGCGTGGACGGCCTGATTGGTGTCCTCTAGGTTAAGCAGCCTCCTTGGAAACTACTCTTGGCACTTCAACAATGTTCTGGCTACACATAGTCCGTGCACGGGAGTCTTCTGGTCCATCATCATGTTCATCGTCCGCTGGCCTTCCAGATGCGCCGTCACCACCACCTCGCTTTTTGCGGGGACAGCCACGTCTTCCTTCAAGATGACACTGCAAATTCCAAGGCGTTATTCGGGTTGCCGAAGCATCACCTCTTCTCCATTGAGCCGCAGGACCTTCTTGCCACGTCGACCGTCGCCTTGTGTCTCCTGAGGGCATCCAATCCCAGTATCACCTCCTCAGCCACCTTCGCTACGAACACCCACAGACGCACGGCACTCCGTTCCAAGGTCAACTTCAGTAGGGCTTCCGTCTCCACAGGCAAGGTGTTATCCGATGCCGTCACTAACTGGTATGGATGGCTCGGGTTTTTCGGTGGCAAACCCTTGGCCACGTCAGGTATGATTATGGTCACGGCTGCCCCAGTGTCTACGAGCACGCGGCACGCCTTCCCTCTCACCCAACCGTCCGCGATGAGGCTGTCATCCATACGTCGGCTGACGGCGTGCAGTGTGACTCGAGAGGATGATGGTGATGGCACCGACGTGCTCCTCGTCACGCCGGGCCTTACTCGTTCTTCCGGCTGCTCTTCCTGGTGTCGGTCATCATCACGGTCATCGTCGCGGCCAAGTTGCTGTTTGCAGCTTCCGTCTTTGTTGTTAATACGGCCTTCATTTCTTCCATCTTCTCGATGATGTTGTTATCCTACTCCTGACACCAATTGTGACTTTGTGGGTTCGTAGAATTAAAAGTCCCAGTTGCGGATACTCCAAATGTTCCTTATTTCCATTGAAATATACTGTTCAGTTCTCACGTAACAACATTATGTCACGTACACAACACAATCTACCAAGATCGATGACCACACAAAAAGCGTTCTGATTACATCTGTTTACAACACTGCAGTTAAGTCTCTCTGTTTACGACTCCTTTTGGCGAGTTGTCGCCTTCTTAAATACCTCATGGATAAATTGTAGAGATTTCTGGAACAAACAAGAAATGGAATGTTCTGTCACCTTCCAGAAGGGTAACTTAATCTGTGCCGGCAAGTCCTTTATTTCCGGTACCTTTATTTGTCGGCTCCTTGTGTACACAAGCCGCCCCATCGTAGATAACGGGTTCGCGACAGTATGTATTTAATGTATCAATGTATTTTCGTATGTCTGTGAGTGTGTGATTATGAACAACATAACCATAAAGCGCTATGTCTACTAAAAACCAAATGTTGTGCCTAGATTCAGCATCTTCCAGAATGCAACACCAAGACGCATATGAGATATATTTGTTGAACTTTCAGTATTAACCTTTCCTCAACATGGAAAATGATGTTTAATTTAACGAGTTTAGTGTAATTTCATTTAAGCACTAAACTGTATGGGACATACATCAAGGTATCGCACAAAGTATGTGGGCTCACTGGAAAAGTAGCTGTACCAAAATATGTAATTAAATAGTTCTGCAAACGCTCAACTCACTTAGAAGTAGAAACATTTGTTCTAGTGTTAACAATTGGTAGCAATTCTTCTTTATTTTCAATGCATTATTACGTAGTTACACTAAGTAGGCAAAATATTGCAGATATACCGAACGTTCAGTAACGAGAACTTGCAGCTAATTGTTTTGAGACGTTCTAGACCCCAAAAGGAAATTCATTTTACTAAAAGATCATCTTATTTTTCTTCTACTTAGGTGGCACACGAAGTGAAAAACAAAATATCTCTTATACTTAAGCTTTGTTGAATCTATTACTCAATACATTTTGTAAATCTCTTTTGTCTCGGAAGCTGTTTGTATAATGCAATTAATACTGAAGTGATGCAACCAAGTTAATTGTTTATTTATTCTACTTCTAGATTATTTACTCATTACTTATTTACTTTGGAAGAAGTGCATTTCGGAGCATATATCAATCATATGAATAAATAAATTGAGTTGTAATACATATCAAATCGTTTGGTTGTGTTTTATTTCATGTTAGTAGTGTAGAGTAATAGTTAATATAGCATGCAAAATCATCCTTTGATTATATCTTCATCAGGGGTACGCAGTGGAAAAAGGAGAGGACAATCCCCATATTTAACATAATAATGCATGTGGGCTTGCGGATTTTGCTACTTATAAATCAAATCAGCAGATTTGCCATGGGAGAACATATTTGAATATAAAGACTTGATATCAATACTTTTTCATATACTGACATTCATGTTTTGATTTCCCTTTTCGCTATACATTAAAACTGACACGCACGTTTTTATCCTCTTTTGGCAATTTTGTTTTAATGTTCCCGCACTATTCTTTTGCACATCAATATTCTCTTCGGCAAATTTTCTTTCTTTTCTGTTGTTTTAGCCATAGGCTATTTTGATCCCTAGCATTGATAGTTTGTCTTCTTTAACTGATTTTTTTTTTTTTTAATTTATGACCTCCAACGTTAAGTCATGTCAGAATATGAATGAAATTAGTGATATGCTCAAATGAGTCCGAGGTTTATGGAGCTTAGGGTTACCTGACATTCGTTTTTCACAATAAAGCAAAACCATGGACTAAAGCTTACTATATGTCGAAAAACCTATTAAATATAAACAATTCTTTGAAATAAATATCCCAAAAATATTTAACTGTATCAATAGGTTTAATACCACTTGTGCTGGCCTGTAAAGTCTTGCATTGGTCAGTGACATTTTAATTGAAATGTTTACCTCTATTTTGTACTAGGTTAAAAATGAACTTGGATAGAAAATGCGGTACGGAAATTCTGAGCAGTTTTGGAGGAAACTACATATTTGAGGCACAACGTTTTATGATTTTTCTTAGGCAGTTTCATGGCCTTCGACAGATCCGTTCTTACCAGGACCTCCCTAATTACACTTCAGTGATCGTAAGTGCGTTTCTTGGTGGATGAAATTTCGTCCGAGGGTTTTTTCTACGAGATTTCCTGTCTCTCCTGCCTCGTTTGTTCCACAAATTGCTCTATAATTATCTCATTCTTCTTAATTTTATTCACATTCATCTTACAGAGTTACAAGGTCTGGCTGTGTGGTTACGTTCTATATGGTAACCGGGTGATATGCGCTTTGCAATATGGATTTAAAAAGACCAAATTTATCCCCAAGCGCAAGGTCAATGTGGGAATGATGAGACCCTGCTTGTGCCACTACATCACCCAGCAACACCTTCCGAATTCTTTCATATCATCTGGAGGTATTATATGACACAATAAGCCTAAGGAACAAATGCCTAAACACTTTTGTACATTGAGATTAAGAAAGAAAGAAAGGAAGGAAGAAAGAAAGAAAGAAAGAAAGAGAGGCAGGAAGAAAGAACGAAAGAAAGAGAAAAAGGAAGGAAGAAAGGAAGAAAGAAAGAAAAGAAGAAAGTAAGGAAGACAGAAATAAAGAAATAAAGGTATAAAAAGGAAGAAAGGAAGGAAGGAAATAGAAAGGAAGAAGGAAGGAATGGAAGAAAGAAAGGAAGAAACAAAGAAAGGTAGAAAGAATGGAAGAAATAAATACAGAAAGGAAGGAAGGAAGAAATAAAGGGAGGAAGAAAGAAAGGAAAAATGAAGCAAGCAAGAAAGAAAGAATCACAGAAAGAAAGAAGGAAAGAAAGGAAGAAAGCAAGAAAGGAAGAACACAAAGTAACAAAGAAGAAAGAAAGAAAGAAAGAGAGGAAGGAAGAAAGAAAGGAAGAAGTAAAGAAAAAAAGAAAGGAAGGAAGACAGAAATAAAGAAATAAAGGTGGAAAAAAGGAAGAAAGGAAGAAGGAAAATAAAAAGGAAGAAAGAAGGACTGTAAGAAAGAAAGAAAGAAAGAAACAAAGAAAGTAAGAAACAAAGGATGAAATAAAGACAGAAAGAAAGGAGGGAAGGAAGGAAGAAATAATGGAAGGAAGAAATAAAAGGAGGAAGAAAGAAAGGAAAAATGAAGTAAGCAAGAAAGAAAGAATGACAGAAAGAAAGAAGGAAAGAAAGGAAGAAAGCAAGAAAGAAAGGAAGAACAAACAAAGGAAGAAAGAAAGGAAGAAAGAACGGAAGAAATAAAGAGAGGAAGTAAGAAAGAAAGAGAGAAAGGAAGGAAGAAAGAAAGGAAGAGGCAAAGAAAAGAAGAAAGGAAGGAAGACAGAAATAAAGAAATAAAGGTGGAAAAAAGGAAGAAAGGAAGAAGGAAAATAGAAATAAAGAAAGAAGGAATGTAAGAAAGAAAGGAAGAAACAAAGAAAGAAAGAAAGAAAGAAAGAAAGGAAGGAAGAAATAAAGACAGAAAGAAAGAAAGGAAGGAAGAAATAACAGAAGGAAGAAAGACATAAAGGGAGGAAGAAAAAAAGGAGAAAAGTGAAGCGAGCAAGAAAGAAGGAAAAAGGGAAGAAACCAAGAAAGAAGAAAGGAATAACAAACAAAGGAAGAAAGAAAGGAAGGAAGGAAGGAAGGAAGAGAGCAGCAAAGGAAGAAAGGAAGAAAGAAAGAAGGCAAGAAAGAAGGAAAGGAAGGAAGGAAGAAAGAGAGGAAGGAAGAAAGAAAGGAAAAAAGAAAGAAACAAAAAATAAAGAAAGGAGGAAAGAAAGAATGAAGCAGGGAAGGAAACAACGAGGGAAAGGAAGAAAGAAAGAGGGAATGAAGGAAGGAAAGAAGGAATAAAAGAGAGTTGGAAATAGCGAAGTAAAGTACCAAAGAAGGAACGAATGAACTAAAGGATGAAAGAAGAAAGGAAGGAAATAAGGAAAGAACGAAGGAAGGAAATAAAGAAAGGAAGAAAGAAGAAATGAATGAAAAAAGAAGGAAAGAAAGAAGGAAGAAAAGAAAGAAATAAGGAAGTGATACCGAAATTAAGGTTTACCAGAAGTAAAGAATCATGATGGATGTCAAAGGAATGTTGGTTCTTTGTTACGACAAGGGCAAGGCCAGTTGAGTTGGGGGAAAGTGTTGTAACAAAAGCAATGTAAGAAACAGCGTCCTTAGCAGTTTCTAAAGGGGCTCACTTGACGTGTATGAATAGGGAATTCTTTGGATCATTTAAAATGGCGACAAAACAGCCACAAAGGGATTTTGGTTGAAAAGGAGTTTTGAGAGTGAAAGTGATGCACCACACGCATCTGTGGTCATTCAAGCAGTCTTCGGCGAAGAGCCGATGTGGCC
>CM060952.1:65827325-65897325 GCA_030765055.1 Mantis religiosa | reverse complement strand
GATAAGGTTCTCTGGTCGGACGAGAGCAATTTCTGCTTATACAAGAGTGATGGACGTCTTAAAGTGTGGAGACTGCCAAATACAGAATGGGAACCTAAGAGCATGGCAGCTACAGTGAAACATGGTGGCAGTAGTGTTATGGTATGGGGCTGTATAGCTTCATCTGGCTTTGGGGAACTGGTGTACATAGATGGGATCATGGACAAATATGAATACAAGAAAATTCTTGAAAATAATATTAAAAAGAGTGAAGAGAAGCCGGGATAAGGGTATGAGTACTACTTCCAGCAGGACAATCATACGAGGCATACTGCAGAAATTCTAAGGCTTTGGATCGTGTACAACACTCCTCACACTTTGAAGACCCCGCCCCATCTCCAGATTTAAATCGTATAGCGAACATCTGAAAGGAACTTGAGGAGCGTGTGAGGACGCATCACATCAGAAGCAAGGACTATCTGAAAGAAATTCTTCAAACAAATTGGAGAAATATGGACTCTGCAGTAACTAAACAACACACATACAGACAATGCCCAAACAATTATCAACAGTAATTCAAAGAAAGGGAATGATAACTAAGTACCAGCTGTTCTCTGTTCGAATACTTATGTCCAGATGTAAATTAACCGTTTTATTTCTCCTTGTAGTGCAAATTAGTTTCAGTTGCTATTTATGAGTTTATATGTTTAATGGAAGACTCAAGTTTACTTTGTACAAATTGTGTTTACGTATGCTTACTCTGCGTAGCTTTAAAATGATATAAGTAATAAACATGTTTACGTTCGAACACTTATGTCGGCCTCTGTACATGGCAATGCTGTGACTGAAACTGAAATTTATTCGAAATCTGCAGTTTCGAATGTTGTTGTATACATGTCCGAAGATGAAATATATTGTGCAAAAGGAAACAGTGGTCAGAAACAGAAGCTAAACGAACGCTTCAGGAGAGTTATAAAGAATACTACATTAATAAATCATAAAATTACTACAGCCGAAGTACAGATGTATCAGGAAACACCTGTGGAGGGAGCATCACAAGTTAGAAATACTAGACAACGTAGTAATTGCTAAAACAGTTTTTAAAAAAATTAATGCAATACACAGAAAGCAATAGGCACCAGCATAAGACCTAGACAGTTGGTGACAAAATAATCTTTCACATTTCTCCCTATTATTGGCACATTAAGTGTCTGGAGAAGACCTAAAGAAACTTATGACAAAGGTGAAGGCTGTGTAACCCATAAGTTGCCTTTAGATACTACTGTCCAAAAAGCTTGTAATTTCGTACTCCATATCCATTGGCGTACGCTTTTAAACACACCAAAACACTGATCCAGCATGCGATTCGACATTAATATTTATCACTATCTCAGTTATTGCCAGCAGAAAACACATCACCAGCTTGCAATTAAAGTTATATATCTCGCTGTGTACTGTAAAGTTGATGTTTCCCAGTAACGTCACATATGACCTCATTTCTACTATAACTACATTAAGCCGGCAAAGTATTGTAGTTAGGAATGTTGGACAAGACATGAAATTCACTTACAATCCTTTTTATTTCCTGCTGAGAACAAAAAATGCCTTTTACTGCTTTCAAGGGAATTAAGAAAATTACAAATTTCACTTATGTTTTCTAGCATCTAAGACATTTTAATTTTTATCTAAAACTCGATGAGTGATATATTTTCCGATAGCCAAACTCTGCACCTACAAGAAACAAGATAAACACATAAGGCTTTAGTAGTTTTACAATGAGTTTCATTTTAATCTGATAGCTTTTGTACGCATTAGAAGAGTGGAAGTTAAAATGTACACAAAAGGTTTTAAACACAACTTTATGTTAGCATTTGTGTGAATTCAGAACAATAATTCAAAATACAACCAACTTCCAATTTTTGAGACGTTGTCTGTTATCTTGTAGCAGCAAGCAATCATGAGCTTACTATTCTGCATATCACGTAAGAGATTTCACTTTACCTAACCCTTTGGAATTTCAGGTCTTTAGTAGTCGAGTGTGAGCTCACAGCATCACCCTCATCATCAGCCAGAGGAAACACGATAAGGCTGGTGCCCAACATTTAGCATCCCCCATCACTTCTAACTTGAAAGGACCCGTAAAGTTTGGTTTATCTCGGAAGCACATGGGGTGAATTAATTACTGCCGTGCACATTTCCATCTTCCTAATACACTCATAGGTTCTTACTCGTTAGCATTCAGGAGCAAATTATAATATATTTAAAGGATATTATCTTTAACAAGCTAACTGTAAATATTAATTGTCGGTTAAGGGCGATGGAAGTCGTCCTCCAATTGTCATGGAGAGTGTGGTGGTTAAAAGAAATAGCTTCTTTATCTGCATTTTTCTGACTGTACTCACATTTTCAGTAAAGCAACTTCCCCAATATGACGTTGCACTGTCTTATACACCAAACAGTAAGCAACATGCTTAAGTTTAAAGCATGACACAATATCTTCATTGTAAATTATGAGTCCAGTTACTTTTAACGAACCTGAAATTAAAAACAAGTGTTCGACTGTTGACGATTTGGTACTTTCTATAATGCTGAACTTAAATACATATTCCTTTTGAGTGATTTTAAAACATTTGCGTTTGACTCTGCTCCGTCAAAGCTTGATATATAAAACTTAAAACAATTATGCTCACATCGGTGGGTGCCGTAGCCTGTCTGCCACACATTCAAAAAGTCGTAGTTCAGAGTGAGTTTTCTACATAAGGGCTTTCCGAGGTTTTTCCTTATCTTAAAGATGAATGCCGGGTAACTCTAAGCTCTATGTATCCTAGGCTCATATGAGACCATTTCATCCCTTTCATTCTTCGTCCGATATAACCCATCTTGGAGGACGTTAAAAAATAATGATGACACACATCTAAGTGTATGTTGGAAGTTAGTAACATGTACTAACCATAGGTGTGATTAATCCTTGGGATCTATAGGATAGCGTCTAACTTCTGAGTCACCGTGACCCTCAAACTGATAATGAGGTGGAGGAATGGTGTTATGTAGAATCATATAATTTTTTATTTAGATAACCATTTGAACTAATGGTTGCATGATAGTAATTACAAGTAAATCACTTAGGCATATTATATATGAGCTTTATAAGCCGTATGTCCTATCCTTATGTTGTCCTCCTTGATAAAGAAGCTATTTACAAATACAATGAAATTAGAAAATTTAATTAATCAAAATTATTTTGAATTCTCATATGAGTATATCACTTCAGTCTATGCACGATATACGAGAAAACAATTATAAAAATCCAGAACTCTAATCTATATGAAAACAATGCCACAAGGTATAATTATTCTTCCATAAAGCGCTGCTAGATTTATCTTTAGAATTTGCATATGTCCTCAGTTGCCACTTGAGCTTTTAGAAATTATTTGCATTTGATTCACGAAGTCTCTTCTCCGATGTTGTATAACTTAAAACTAATGATTGAGCGGCATTTCCACCATGCTTCTGATAAATTTAATGTTATCGGATAAATAAAGGGGTAAGTTTGGCTTTGAATGTTGTAAACCATTAAATTTACGAAACTGTACTGTTGTAAGGATTTAACTGGTAAATCTGTGGCTGCGTGAACTATTTCAGTGGCATGCACAAATAACCGTAGAACTGAAGGTCAGATTTTAAGGTTTTCATTTATTTACACGTCAGGCATAAAGTATTTAAAAGTTTACATATAAGGACTTTTTCTTAGAAAATATAAGTGAAAAAAGCACTACCACTTCCAACGCCTTCTGAACGTCCACCCTCCCGCTAAACTACCACTATCGCCATCAATAGCACCTCCACCACTATAACTACCACTACGACGTCTATTTACTAAGTGTTTTATGGGACTTGACCTGGTCAAACAGACACAATTATGACTATTTACTTGGATTAAAAGCACTTACAGTATTCAAATATTCTGTTACAATAATGCTCATGTAATCTGTGAAGTATTATTTTGTTTTCGAGAAAATACATGAATTTAAGACTTTTAGGGACTGTGGTGTTATTCAGGCTCCTTGGACAAACATATAATTGGTAGAAGTACTTCCAATGGACTACTGAGTGCTTCCTACAAATTACGACACCCAATTCAACATTTTGTTGATTCTGGATATTGCGGGGTTAACCGGATCCTGATATGCGTCCAGTGATCGTTTTATGAAAATAGAGATTAATCTTTCACAAATTTTGGCTTATTGGAATTAGTGCATAAAGCAATCTGTTATTAAAACTGATTTTTTACCTTAACTGTAACCGTGGAGTACTCATTATAAACATATGTACCGATCCAGCAGCAAACAACACAGTTTCCATTAAAAAATGACCGGCTCAAATATTTAGCGTGCTACCAAATATTATTACTCAATTAAATTAAGTATTGTCTTCTTATTGATTATTAGATAGTGAAAAATTGACATTATAGTCCATTTTATAATTGCTGTTAAAATTATTGCGTATTGTTGGTTCAATTGTAATTTACATTTTTGTAACGCATGTTATGTATTTGATTTATATTTTGTTGTTACGTGATTTTGTACACATGAATGTAACAACTTCATGGTTTCAGACACTATACAAAAGTCATAAAATATAAGAGATAAAATATTAATTCAAAATCGGAGATTAAGTTTTTGAAATGAATAAAATTTATTCTTCTCTTTCTACATAAAATACTCACGTTGTGAACTAAGCTGTAAGCTATATGAAACAATTATTACAGCGTATATGTGGGTAAGTTGTTGGAAATTTCTGATTTGACAGTTGATTTTAAATTAGAGGTGTTGTATAAATGGAGGATACACTTACCACCCATATTTCTCATTGAAGTCATAATTAATTGTTCGGCTTCGTATGTGGGACAATGATTAATTTGTTTAGGCATATTGTGCATGACAATGGACATATGGGTTTTGACATCAATGGCCAGACAAACAAACGACAAACTTGTGTTGGCTAATACAATAGATAATTCAATTTCGTTACATAGCTTAAACTCTTGTAAATGAGCTCTTTCAATGACAGAAGAATACAATGACCAATGACATTAATAAATTCTACAATGAAATGAAAGCACTGTCTAGCTGTAACTGATTATGGTTAGGGTTTTAATTGCTCATTGCAAACCTATATATGTTGCACCTGTTGTTTCGTGTAATGGTGTACTAAAATGTATAATCATTTCACTCCCTAAATTGAACTTCTAAGGTTATTCCTTTTAGGTTCTGTTGACTAAGCCGTGCATTCGCTAGATTTTCGTGTGTGCTTCTTTGTTTCTGTATGTTTCTGTATCTGAGTATATCTTCATTTAGAGCACCTTTACTCCGTTATAAGAGGCGCATTTTATTCTCTTTCAGTAAGGATTGCTACACTTTATGTCACCTTAGAATAACCTGCAGCTCAGTTGTTTACTCCAAGATAAGGAATGTCATGAACCTCGCTATTTATATGTTGAATCGCTTATTAAGTTGCCACTGGATCACAAAAACCAGTATCTCGAGTGCTCCGTCATAAATGAAACATAAATAAATGCACTTCCTGATCAAGCATTTACATATGGAAGGAGAGGTGATCACAAGTGTACGCTTTTTTGGCGCGAAAGTATAAGCACTACAAACGGAGATTTCGGCCAAATGCCCTGTATAGTTGTGTTGCTTGAATGGTTACCATGCATTTATATTTGCTAATAGAAACCTCTCAGATAATGCAGTGATTACTCTACGTTGAAATAACATCTATCTGTCATTTGTTATTCCTGCGCATTCCATTGGCTGAAGTGATGTGTTCATTGGTGCTTAACACAGGTCCGGGAAGCGCGGCAGTTCCCCTTTCACTCTTTCGAGAATAATCAGTGCATTGTGCCCGCCTTGTTAGCGTGGTGGTAGCGTGACTGCCTCACGTTCAAAAGGTCCGGAGTTCGAATCTCTTTCAGGGCGAGTTAGCTGTATAAGTTTTTTCGGGCTTTTCCCTTATCCTGAAAGACGAATGTCGGGTAATTCTAAGCTCTACGGACCTTGGGCTCATTTGAGCATTATTTCACCCATTCCATTCATCGCGCGATATGACTTAACGTTGAAAGACATAAATTACAAAAAAAAAAAAAAAAAAAAAAAATCAGTGCATTGTCTGAGAGGTTTCTATTAACAAAGATTAAGCCAGGGTAACCGTTCGAGCAGTAGGATAATACATGTGACAGGCAAGGAGCACCTCTGGAAGCTCAAGTCAGGTCACAGTAGTGAGAGGGCGACTGATCCATGAGTAGAGCACTGAGCCTCTAACACAGGGCCAGTTAGATGAACACCCTAAGTGTGAAATGCTTTACCTCTACAACCAACCCTTCCTCTTTCCTTCTACCTGACAGGTAAACAGACAGGTGACGTGTGGTACACTGCCAACCAGCAACTTTCATTACGTTGCAAAGACCTGCAACGTAATGAAAGTTGCTATACTTGCTATATATACTTTTGAACTCAAGAGTTGGCTAAGAAACAACGAACAGGGTTAATGACATTAGAGAATGAAGGACCTAGCCACAATGCTAGACTGCTCACATTGGTAATTATTGACAAATTATTGCCTGGAATGACTTGAAATTTTACATAGGGTCGATTAACACATGTACCAACGTAACGGAAAAAACACCAGGCAAGTAATGCCGCGATCTCTGTGTGAGGCCGAAACGTTTTCAGACCACCTTCGTATATCGCCAGCCACCTTGAAAAATTCGCTTGATTTCATAAGTTTGCGGAAGCACTTTCTCCCCGTCTCACGGCTGCACATACCTGGGTCGACGGCGGGACTCGTTCCACGGTCTCCACGTCGTCATCGGCTACTTGCTTTACCCTTGGATCTAGCTGCGGTCTCCTGAATGGGCTCTTTCTTGGGTTCTCAGTGTGTTAAGGTTGAGACAACACAAATATCCGATAATCTCTGAACTCCTTTAATTTGTCCTTACACTTGTGTGGAACCCGGGCACTTTCAAATAACTGCACTTTATCCGGACATTTTACAATACATTTTACTGGACGCGGCACATCTTAAGAGAATGAGCCGCCGGACACACCAGACGAACGCATAGAATATACTTGACTGATATTAGGCAATGAGCAATGAAAGCTGAATTGGAGTTGCTACCCTCTTACATACACAGCACAGCGTCAAATGAAAAACTAAGAGAATATTGACCTGTGTAGCGGTACAGCAAAATAGCTAGCATTCCATTCTATTGTCTAACATCCGCTCTTTCTAGACTGTCGTCCGGGAGTGCAGTGTTTCTCACGTATATCTGCCCAGGATTGTCACAATATTTTACATCAAAGTATACAATTTTAGTTTCACAAACATAGCTAGCTACAGTTCTCAAATTTATGTGTAATTATTAAACATATTACGTAATTAAATGAATAATTAATCCATCACTTGGTGGGGTGAGGTTACCCCGAAGGCCAAGGTTGCCATGTGGGGAGTGTTAGTAACTAACTATTAATCCGAGGACCAAAGTTTCTGTTTCAAGTTCATGAGTTATATAGCATGAATTTTTGTAGGAATTGAGTACTTATTTTAAACATAGTCTAAGCTAGAAGTGGAAAGCCCTGAAGAATCCTTCTATATATAAAGGCATTAATTTATTATACTTCTCAAAATTTAATCGTTTCTTTCCCACAACAAAGCTCTCAAATATCACTTTTCCAGGTACTTTAATACATCTTAATGTACACCTTTGGTATAATAGTATGCAATAGTGCGTATTAAATTGCTTAATTTAAATTAGAACTAAAGTAACGCCAAATCCCTTTTTGAAACGAATACAATAAAACGGTGATATTTCATCGTAATTCTTTTATAACTTTCTCTCGGTAACATACTTAACTCGAAAGCTTGGGCTAGGTATGTAGATTTAAACCAATCTATGGACATCCGGAATCATGGTCTTCATTCAGATACTTCAGGTTACACATCGTCAGAAAGAGCTCACTCATTGAACAACAACCAAACAAAAATTATGAAAATCACCTTGCGTTCGTTATCTGTGTACTTCATCATTTCCCGGAAGCTGAATACTGGAGAGCCACTCTGTTGTGCTCCTTCCGGCCTTATAGTTCACAAATCAGTTGCTTAGTAACTAGGTCATCTAGTTTTCTATAACAGTATTGCAGGTAATATCAAAATAAACAGCTTAATAAACAGAATAGTGAATTTATGACATTCCATTCTAAAATATTCTCTTCTTCCGTACTGTGAATTTAAACACTCCAGCAGAAATAACATTTGAATCTTTGTTAGTTTCTTACAAGATCATGACTAATATCTTACTTGGACTTGGGCTTTTAGGAAATTATTTATCATCTGAGATTTCTAAGCAGGAATTTAGTGGAAATTTGCTACTTACTAATGGGGTTTGATGAGCTCTGATTTGAAATAAATTGTAGATGGCTATATATTCTGAATTTGTGGGTTCGTAGAATTAAAAGACCTGTTTGAATAAATTTAAAGTATTCTTTATTGCAGTAAACAGTTACTTTGCACACCCTTGCAGCAGTAAAAAGACGTGAAATACACAACAGCAGTCTTCATGGCCGTTTCGTTCGCACCGCTGCACGTAAACAAACGAAAGAAATCACTGCGGTTGCACTTCAAATGTCCAATATCGCAATACCATCACATAACTCACACAACTACACCACTAACAGCTCAATTAACAACTGACTTGCTCTAACACTTGCGGGGGTTTTATACCTCGAGCCACTGTTCTAGAATGCAGTGGATCGTTCGATAGCAATCCGACGCAGCGAGAGAAAGACGGAACTATGCAGACATCACTGTGTCTCTCTCAGTTTTTTGCCTTCTCTTTCTCGGCAAGCGTCCGATTCTGCGCACCACTATCTGTCTCTTTCTTTTCTGCGCACGCGCCCGGCACTGGCTAGCTGCGGCTCCGACACAAAAATGTGCTCGTTTACAATATAATTTTTCTAATGTACCATAGATATTCATTATATTCAACGGATATTATGATTATTAAGTCCGCAATTGGATATAGAAGTTGTGAACTTTGATATCTTTCTCATTCATGCAGGCAAGGCTGCAGACAGTTTTACGCACTCGGAGCTGCTAGCTCAACCGTCTGTTACACCTGCAGTCTTCTTTAGAGTTCAAATTTAGCGCTTTATATAAGGATCCAAACATTTTTGATACATTTACAATCACGCTCATATAACATACTATTATCTGAATAAATTTAAGCATTTTAGTTCTCTCCATCTGCACTTGGATCTTCATATTCAGAGGCAAGGATATCGTTTTTATGTTTTCAAATCAATTAGAAGTCAATGTGAATTAAGGTAGCTACCATACAACTTAACCAATTATCGGTGTGCAAGGTATTTTAATACATCTTAATGTATAACTTTGGTATTTGACGGGATTTTCTCTTAGATGTTAACTGTCAAAATTTATTTCTTGTTAACTCTCATTAATGTAGCATAGTATACGCATCTGTTATGTAATGAGCTTGTCTGTTATTTCTTTTCGTTATTTTAAAATAGCCTTTCCAATGTTGCATCCAAATGGAATGTTACGAACATGTATTTTCACTAAACGATTATAGCATTATAATCTGTATTTTTGCCCCTAAATTTCTTTCCACTCATCGCATTTACGAGTGGTGACCCAAAAGAAAGCGGACTCCAAGGGCGCTGCCACTCGTAGACGTGGTGCAAGACTCTCACGCTAGATGGTGTTAGTAGAGACCTTCATGAAACAACTGTGCACACGGCGTCAATGTAGAGCTGAACGTGCAAGTGTGGTATTGTGTTTCTCTTTGACTGTTGGGGGGTTACTTCTGCGAAGTCGTTATGGCAACTTTAAAACAACAAAGAGTGTGTGACAATTTGTTTCATGCTTAAAAAAACTGCAATGGAGACACACCAAATGCTTCAGGAAGCTTTTCAGGAGAACGCTATGAGGCGCACACAGGTTTTCGAGTGGTTTGGGCGCTTTAAACGTGGTGAGATGTGTGTTGAACACCAAGCTCGTTCTGGACGCAAGCAAGCGTCCAACATCACCCGAGCACCTGAAGCCATCAGTATAAACTACAAAATGGTCCTCATATCACGATAAAACCTCTAAAAAACATGTGCGGACACTAGACACAGACATGGCAGACCTACCACACCTAGTCATTCCCAGACCAACGCGGGACGCTCCGCACAACCAAGGAGGGCATGCCCCCTCCCCCCGCAGCACACTCCCGGGCATCCCAGCATCAAGACGTCCAAGGAGCTCCCAGAAAGGAAAACCAGGTGGCCCCGGCCTAATAGAAGCGCTCCCACAACGCACGTCCATGAAGGTATCAAAGAACGGCGCAAACGTCGGATGTGCGGGCATGCAATTAAGTCCACAGCCACAACCTGCCAACAACATGCCGCGCCTGCACCGCAGAGGAGGCTCCGCAGACCCAGCACACTGGCCCACAACTCGGCTCGTTGGAAATGCCCCAACCGCCACACGCACGCCACAACAATGGACTGCGCCCAATTCCCCCAGCACAAACGTCCGCGCCGAGCCACAAACGACACCACCACAATCCAACTTGGAACGGATGAGTGCGCGACAAAGTCGCAACAACACTGCACAATCCGCCCCCCCCCACGACCCTCCACCAAACACCAGCAAGACATTCAAAGATCGGTCACATCGCGTTCCCAGTCATGCCACATGCGACGACCAACCAAGTCCTTCACCAAACATCAATCCAAGGAACCTCGTCGCATCTGCAATAGGTAGTAGCTCAGCGCCCAGCCGGAGCCCCGGAGGCTGTCGACCCCACCGACGCCAGAAGCCAACACAGATGGCTCTCCCAGCGGAGAATCGGAAGCCGCCCTTCAAACTCCAACCCCCAAGGTTGTCCAAGGTGGCCTGAAGACGGCGCTCCAAAAACGGAGCGTGCCGAGGTGCACAGTCGTCGGCAAAGTCGTCCACAAACAGGCATGACGAGACCCCCGGAGGCAAACACCTCGAGACAGAACCAATCGCAACAGCAAACAACGTAACACCCAGCATCGATCCCCGCGGATCACCGTTCTCCTGAACAAAAAGGTTCGAAAAAACCGAGCCAAACCTCACTTGGAATACGTGGTCCCCCAAAAATTCCCGAAGGAAGAGTAGCAGGAGTCCAGGCATACTCCAGACGTGCAGAGCACGCAGCAGCCCCACCCACCAGCACGCACCACAAGCCCCCTCGAGGCCAAAAAATACCCCAACCACCCGACAGCCCTCAAGAAATCCGTTCACAATCCGTGTCGACATGAACACAAGACGATCCACCGCCGAACGGTGCCGCCGAAAACCGCACCGGATGCCACCCAGCAGGCTGCGCGCCCCCTGCCACCACATCAACCGCCCATCCATCACGCGCTCCATCACCCTGCAGACGCAACTGGCGAGGGAAACAGGACAGCAGCTAGAAGGGAGGCGACGGTCCCTGCCAGCCTTCAAGACAGGCACAATGGTGGCCTCTCGCCACCTGTCCGGAAACGTGGCATGAACCCAAACACGGCTACAGACCTCGAGCAAGAATGCCCCACCCCCAGGCGAGAGACGCAGCAACACCCGAACGCGGACTCCGCCCGGTCCCGGCGCCGCCAGTCGCGACGACGAAAGAGCGCGCCCCAGCCCCGCCAAGGTGAAGAGGCGGCTACAATCTTCAAGGCCTCCGGAACCAAACTCGAAACCTTGAGACTCCACCCGAGTCCCAACCGAGACAAACCCAGGAGCATAACCACCGGAGCCAGACACCCGAGCGAAAGCACAGCCGAAGGCGCCAGCCACGACAAACGGACCAACAACTGCAGCAGGTGCCCCCAGACCAGCGACTGGCAAGTGGGTTGACCCTCCGGCCACGCGCCGCAACCCATCCCACACAACAGATGAAGGCGCACATCTGCCAAAAGATGATACAAAGTTGCTCCATGAGATCCCCCCGCTATCCCTAAGTATTTGCCCAGACCCCGCACGCACCCTCCTGCACTCAACCAGACTACCTAGGGCAGGGCGTCACCGGAACACCCCCAGAGCACGTCCACGAGCACGAGTAGCATTCCGGCAGTCGTTGGTCCACCTCCGCAACCACGTATTTTCATATAAGAGTGTAACAACGTAGTCTAAGAACACACAAAGTAAATGAAGCCTTAACAAGCTCATTTTATAATACAGTTACTTATTTCCGGGCTTTTTGCCGTGGTCTTTTGGTGTAAGAACGTCCAAACGTTTCGTCCGCAACTGTGGTAGACATCCTCAGTGGCGCGGCCGAAATTTCCTTGCATAGAGTTTCTCTGCGTCTGAAGGGTTCGTTTTTGGAAGGGACGGGAATAAAGGTTATAGGAAAAAACTGAACAATAGGGTGTTTGGGTATTTGGGCACGAAGAAGGATGGGGCTTATGAGGGATGTTATTCTGTGGTGTTTCTATTTATTTCGTTCTTTGTGGTGCTATGTTATCTTGGAACATTCTGTATGCTGGTGTCCGGTACCGCTTTGAGCACCCGGAGGCTTGCGGGTAACGATAAGAATGTAGCGGTAAACCGCTGTTGGGCAGGTAGCAGTCATGACCCAATGGCCCCTGGCTACAACCTGCAAATGTGGTGACTGTTTAGTTGCTGCTCAATGGTATTCGGTTGTCTCGTAGAGGCTTGGTTCACGTGAATGATGCGGTTCCTCACGGGCTCGTGTCCGCTGAGGGTAGCGGGGAGATAGAGGTTGTGGCGGCGGCGTCCGCTGGGCACGGGTGTCTCGGCGGTGCAGCGATGGGGCCTCCAGCTCGAGTGTCATGCTGTCTCTAATGTCTGCGATCTGCTCAGTCAGGTAGTTCTGGGTCATGTGGAGAGCTCTATGAAGATCTGACGGTGTGAGTTGTTTGCTGGTGTCTGCTTTGCTGCTTATCTTCTCTAGAAGTATTCGGTTTGTAGTAGTCATCTGGGTGAGCTGCTGAATCTGCTCTTGGAGTGTCGCGATCTGCTGGGCGACTGTGGAGTTGTTGTTCTGTGTCTCTTTTGTGTGCGTGGTGATGAGGTCTGTAGTAGATTGGTGCTGTGAGCGTATAGTTGCTGATAGTGAGCCGTGATTGGAAGTGAGAAGGTCCTCCAAGTCCCCAAGGCGAGGTCCCAATACAAGCACCTCCGAGTGGAGATCCTGGAGGTCCTCACGCATGGGATTGGATTTGTTGGTGGTTCCGTGCCTGAGTCGCGCTATTTGTACTGGTTGTTGGGGGCGGAGCCTGGGTAGTCCGGCAATGGCATCCTCTGATGGGTCCACGTAATTTGTATTATGGGCTCCGGCCGTGAAAGCTTACGTTCTCTCAAAAGCTCATTTTAGTCACTCAACTACGGATAACTGCAAATCCAGTGTAACCAATGTGAGAACCTTTGTCTACATTTCCAAGCAACGACCTTTCCCTCTTACTATCTACCCTCCTTTCTTTGCTTGCGTCATTTATCTTCTTTTATAATTGCATAAAAAGTCCCAGGTCTTTTATAGACGTTTTCATTTTGTTCAAGCATGTGTTGATAACAAGCTGAGTTAGTCATTTCCTTCATTCAATGTTTTTTGTCTCAACGTCTAGCCATATTGTCCCTTCTCTGTTAATTTACTACACTGTTCATTTGCTTAATAAAATTATATGCAGAATATAATAAAACTCGGCCATAAAGAAAGAAAAAGAAAGAAAAACCTTACTGCACTTCTGAAATCTCGTTAATTAGCGTTGCTGAGGACGTTTGAAAAGCTCAATGCAGTAAACACGGTTCGTTGTTATCTAGCAGATTGTCAACGGCAGTTTAAACATTAACCTTTTTAACTGCACTTTCTGCTTTTAGTTACAGTTGTTGCTGACTTTGTTGATTTAATTAGTTTACACTAAACTTACAAACTTTATTTCCAGCCACTCTAACCACATTCATTGTTTGCAAAGTCTACGCCACAGTCTACTATAAAACTGGAATTAAAATGTTGTTTTCAAGGATCTCTAGCAAAGAAGTGGAGAATCTGGTAATTTTAACTCACATCAATAATTATTTCCCTTTCATAATTCCCGTCTGCAGGCACTAACCTGAAATGTTAAAGTAGAACAATTCATGTCACGGCCGGGACGCGAAACACTATCCACGTACCTTAGTAAACATAATGAACTGGAAAAACTGCAGTAACTTGTGCACTTGAAATTTATTTGATATTTGTATTAGCTGAGAAGGTTTTAAAAGGTAAATGCTATGTTGCCTCCAGCGCAATGTAGTTTAATGGTTTAAGGACCAGCCATAAAATTAAGTATTGCAAACATGATTCAAATTTCTCATTAAGTGAGATTGATATAAGGGTTTAGAAATTTATTTGAGATTTAAAAATTATAATAAAAACTGAGATATTAGTGTGTAATTTCTGGCAATGTACTCTCGGATTTCAGAGGGTTTTCGCAAAATGACGTGCAAAACATACTTCCTCAGAGAAAAGAAAACTTAATACAGCATAGCAATAAAGCCAATATGGATGCCTATATTCTAGGTAACTTTGTTATAAACTTCCTCGTCAACTAATAATCATGCTTACGGGCATTTGATATGCCACACTAATGCCACACACATTTACTGCACCTAAAATAACATGAGGTCTGATAAAGGGACCTCTGAAAAGAATCAAGCGATCTTTCACACCTAATATAAAATGGAGACACATAGCAGCTAAGGGACATACGTAAATAATACATAAATTCAATTTTTGAGCTGATCTACTGTATTAAGAGTTTGTCTGTCTTTTACGAATTACGTTACATAAACGTAATTAGAATGAAGAGAAATCACAGGAAGAATATAGAAAAGTCCAGATATACATTTCATTTCTGGCACAAATATTTCAAACCTACTGTAATTTATTCAAGGTCGTTAGAGTTGTTTTTGAAATACTAAAGTATAACGCAAGAAGGTCCAAGAAAATTATTATTTGGTTCAAGGGATTTTCTTGAAGATCCTCATAACGAATCTTTGGATTTCGCTTGACTTAAGTATTAAGCTGGGAGTGTAACCTACGGTTTGGTTTTCAGAAGTGACGTTAACACATGTATAGTCATGAGAACTCGCGTTTCTTACTCGTGCACGGTATTTTTTGTTAATATTCTTTTTTATATCTGGGAGTCTTAAAATCTGTACTTGCAGTGAAATTTGCACATCGCAGTTATGAGTGATGCAGTACTTCCTCTACTTAATATAGGACATAGAAAATAGGGACAAAGAGAAAATGTACTAATAATAGTAAAAATACAGCTGATTAAAGTATATAAAAGTAATATAAACAATAAAGCTCTTTACTAGTAATGCTTTTGTTCTGTTATTTAAGTACGTCGTAGAGGTACAAAATGGGACCACTTTAAGAATACATAATGTATGTCTAGCATGTAGAGAATAAATAGAATTTTACACCAAAAAAATGTCGCTATCGAAGGACGTTTAATTCAATTTTGAAGCCTCATAATTCACGAAAAACATTTTCAGTCAGCGGTGCGGGTGCGTGGCTTTGAGAAAACTTAGCTCAAAAACTAAATGTTAAGATACTGCAATAGTCGATTTATGTTCCATACCTTCCAAAGTTGTGACACAAGATTTTCAAGAAAACTCCCCAATTGCCAAACTACCAATAATTCGGAAGACTTTTGGAAGTGTTGGATTTTCTAAAAAAATACCGTTAAAGTTATGTTATGTTTAATATATTTCATATGGGGTTTATTGGGATATACTATAACTATTCAGTCGGAAGAATTTTTATACTCTAAATTTACATAATTGGTAAATATTCAGAGATAGATAAAACTGAAGAACATGTAGTTCTGTTTAAAACATATAGCTCATTTCAGCTTCCTGCATATTTGATACATCAAAAACTTGTGAGACATCCGCTATAATTGGTCTTATTTTCTCAAAAAACTTATAATCTCTTTTTAAAGTAAAGTTGCTGCTGCGTTGTTTTTCACGATGGTTTAGAAGGTGCAATTCCGCCTTATAGCTTCCCACTTTAAAACATCTGACTATTAATTTGTTGCAGTTACAACGAAATATTTAGTGGAAATATTCCGTAAAGGAGTAGAGAACAATGAAGAATAGAGAAACAAGCTTTCGTAAAAATCTGTTATAGATGGTAGAAGAAGGTGATAATGCTTAAATAAGCTCCTGTGAGAATAAAAGTTCCTATTAATAAGTTCCTATTTAGTTAAAGTAATTTTATATTGTGATAAGTACTTTAAAGACCTTCTGTAAGCGTATGTAGCTTAATGTGGCTTCTAATATTGTAAATAATTAGATAAACATTTTTAGATTATGACATAAGGTTTTGAGTTATTTAGCGGCGTAGTGTAGTTTACGTCAACATCAAATGGTTCATTGTACAATAAAATTTCAACTTTTAAAATTATGTCCAACGATATACAAGTATTTCCAAATCGATTTGAAGTGGATAGTGCACAACTAAATATAGTCCTGCTCTAACTTCAGTTGTAAATTGCACTTTATTAGCGTTGTTGGTCTCAAGTAGATAAGTGCTCTACACACACCTTCCTCAACCCACTACAGCTTAGCATATTTATTATTAGTATGAAACTGAAGGTTCACACTACAAAGTGGCCCTTGCAAACGCAGAAGAGCACTACAAGTACGACATCCGTGAGCTTTGGGAGGAGAGAATGAGGAGAGAGATCACAAGGGCGACCGCATCTGTATGATGCCTGGAGCAAACAGCGAGTCTCTAAAGCTTCCATCCAGTTCAAACGCAACTAAATCAGCCCAACTCCTCCTTGTGGATCTACACGGAGGCGGGTCCTGTATTGGAAAAAACGACCGAGACTAGGAAAGAAACCTTGCACAGTAAACATGCAAGCACCATCCGAAACCTGCCGATCACCTTGTTTGCTCCGACAAATCTGGAACAGATAACACTGTGAGAAATAATGGGCAGGGGGAAAACATGGTACAAGAAAACCGCCCCAGCATTTGACTACCCATCGGAGTAAACCAACAAAAATACCTTGTTCTAACTGGGTGTTTACGGAAATTGAACCCCACATTTCTAAAATGTGATTCAAAGCGCGGGACCACTCTCTCGTTTTGTACTCACACTTTATACACCAAGATATCATAAAAATTAAATTACAAAAATATCTGTTGTAATGAATACCTGTCTACCAGAATGGCATCCCAGTTTTATGAGGTTACAAGACTTAATACTTGTCATAGGGTATACCAGAGAATTCAAGATTTGCAATTTATTCCTCGAGTGAATATATGAAAATTACTATACTTGGAGTGAAAAGAAATTTTCTCTCAAAATGCATTACACACATTGAAATGAACTTCTCAAAACCCCAATGTTTTATTAATGAGTGTACAGACTATTGTTATCAAGCTCACTAATTTTATATTTAATTTTAATGGAGGCAAAGCTTTACAAAAATAGCTATGTACATACGTTGTTTTTTATGCATGGAACAGATTATGTCAAATGTCAGGAATTACATCTTGAGCCATTAATAACGCATATATATACGAGTACGTATGACAATACATTATTTGTTCTTTAAATATTTCTGGATAAGGCGTCTTTGCTTATCCCTTAATCTTAACGCGATATAAAAACATTTCACAAAATGTCTTCCCAATGGAGAAGACATAGCAGGCTACCAACAAAAATAAAAAATATATTTTATTTGTTGTGTAAATATCCTTATAGATTGTGGATTTTTGCACATTTTAGGACGTTATATCACTAATTTGGCACTGTCGCTTTGTAAACCTAATTCAACATTTCCCGTCATTCCTATTTCTATAGTTCACTGTCACTGTCACTATCACACTCTCATACTCCTTTTATATTCTTCAGTGACGTACCAGCGTAATGAAATATGCCCGACGTTGCCTCTTCTTTACGCTAGAGAGGTAAAGTTACTTGCAGTTACTGTGCCGTTACTGAGGTCACTGTACATCGACACCAAATCACTCGGAGAACAGCACTTTTCGCCGCACGAGAGCGCACTAACTCATTTGGCACCAACCTTGCATTTTGAAATTAAATTATTATTTAATGGACGTTCTATAACTTCTATGGTTCTCAGCGTCCTGTTTTATATTGGACATGAAAGAGCGTTTGATTTTAGTGAGAGGCCTCATCGATCTGTTGAATTTGTAGGCGAAATGAATACTTTCTCCACATAGAGGATCTATGGTGGATAATTTCCACTATAAATTTAAGGAAATGTATAAAAAAGTAGCAAAACCGATGGAAAAGCACAAAAGGAGAAATAACAAAAAGCTTTTCCCCAGGAGTACAGAATGGACTGAAGCTCAATATTCCAATGGCACCAAACTTCACAAAAATATTGAGTGAACATGGAAAACCATATCGAATAATTACTAAACTTGGCATTTAAGTATTAGGCCCCCTTTATTGCGAAGGAATTATACATAATTATGTAGCTATACTTGATCATAAGATGACAAACAGAAACTTACCACACAGAAAAGCAGATTTGTTTAAAGTGCACAACGCATTTTAAATAAGCCATATTCTAAATTTTTGTTATTATTTTTGGTGTGAAATTTTATTATTGCTAAACATTTTCTAAGTGTTGCCGCTATTGAGTTTTCTTATTTGCGATGCCATGGACAGAGGGCTTGCAGTTTCAAGGTCACCATAGGATAGAGGCATAATAGTTTGGATTCTGCTTTTAAATTTTCCCTTGCATCTAAAACTAAATGTGTAATGCAGGCAATTCTACAAAGATTTATTTGATTGGCATAAAGTAGAATGGTAAAAAGTAGTAGCTACAGAATATAAACTATAGTGGGCAGAAAAATTCAAGTAAATGTTGTGCACAAAGCACAAAGTATCAGACAAAGAATATGAGAAGTGCTAAGTGATACAGGAATTTGTTAGGGTATTCAAATATCATGTTAGGTAAAGGACATTAGGTATTGTAAACATAAAGTGGAAACATGAATAATAAGTATTTGAAACGTTTGTTTAGAGGAGCCTAACAGCCAACATCAACAACTATTGTTCGGTTTATTTAAAAACTACGTAACTTTTGATGTATTAAGAGTTGTGCTATTTTTACAAAGCTATACCGCTTTAAATGAAAAAGTAGTATTTGCATATGACATAAAAATAAATTTCGTAAATATTTGAACATGAACCCATTTAACGTCAATACATACATACTCGTATTTAAGGGATGTGTAATATAGTAGAGACTTTGAGTGCAGATTCCAGAAACCGAGGTGCTTAAATACAACTATAGGTGATCTGCAGGTTCGTTTGAATGGTTTACCATAAAGAATGGCTATTGGTACTTACAAAAGAGCTGACTTGAAGCGCGACTATTCAGTGTTCGCCTGCTGGGTTTAATCAAGCTGATTACGACACAGGTCGGGTCGGATTCTTTCTCTAGGAAGTGACTGCTGACTACGTAGGAAGGAAAATCCTGTCCAGGAAACATTGCTTCCCCAGGTACTTCCCGGAGGTAAAGCAGCCATTTCTGCAATTAAAGGACGGCGCTGACGTCTTTGGGCTGCTGCTGTGCTTAAACTTAGAGATATCGTTTCGTCCAGACATCTTTGACAAGTGAAAGTTTTTTTTTCATATAATATGGTGAGATATCCATTAGACTATCAAGAGAACACAAAGTACTTACTATTCTACTATTAGAGAAATAAATGTTGTAATCACTATTTCCTTTCTTGCTTTTATAACACTGCTTCTCCATCTCAGATATGTCAGGAAATATATCTCAAAGTCAAAATATGTTTGTTCTGTTCTTATCCGAAAATTCGGCAACTCTTCATCAATATATGCTTCATATTCAGTGTAGATATGGTTTCCATTTCCTTCTTTTTAGGTATCCATGCATTCTTTATATATAACAAATCGTTTTCACCTGTATGATTAATTTAAAGCACAACAAATCCTAGTTCTATTTTCACTGCTAATATAATTGATATCAAGCATCGCCAGAAAAGTCATTCCTCAGCCTAGAACCGATTATGAACTTCCATATTGTAAGGTTATGCTGTGTAGTATTATTGGTTTCAACACTTTTATTTATATAACTTTTGGAGTATACAAGGTTGGATGAAAATAGTTTTGGATTTTTGAAACCGTATGTATATGTTCTAGATGCACATTAGTGTAGGACATTTTATCTTTAGAGTCTTCGTGAGGCACCATGTTTGCCAGTGCTACAACATCAAAATCTTAAATAGAAATCCCAGGGATAAATTTTGTTTCAAAATCAGTAAAACTTCATAAACGTTTTCTGACAATTTTTATACATTTATGAGCAAACATTTATACTAAAATTTGTCACCATAAACGTTTTGAACCTGATGTTTAATAATAAGACTAATTGCAAAGAAATTAGGTTGATACAGCCCCATATTATGTGGTCCACAAAAAGAATTAAAGTATTAGCAAGGTTTGTATGTCTGATATTGTGTTCAACCTAATGGCCAGACAGTTACAGCAAATTGATACTTTATCCCTAAAACAATTAGCGGCCTTAATGTCCGCCTCTGTAGCGTGGTGTTGATGTCTACCTCAAATTCACGTTGGCCCTAGTTAGAATCTCGGTTAGGATGAGTTATGGGTTTCCCGCTATTCTGAAAGGTAAATGTCGGATGAGCTCTATACACCTTGAACTCATTTGAAATCATGTCAACTATTTCATTCATCGTCAGAATAAAGCGTTCAAATATTACAACTTTTCTAGTTTTGCATATGTACCTTGTGGTCTAAAACTGAATCAGAAGCGGTTGTTATGCCTGTACCTCAGTGTTTAGTAATATGTTACAAGTAGTAGATAGTTTAGTTATGTCATCGTCTTAGGCCGTTTCTTAATTTCTGTTATGTATTTCTGAGAAACTTCGGGAAATCACTAAGATAGCTACTAAAATTCACAATACCATTCTTACGCAAAATGAAAAAATAGTTGTTTATTTCATTCATTGTTACACTGGGATCACGAATAGGACTAAACAGTGCTATTATATGTTGGTGACACCTTTAAATACAAGGTCAGTGTATATAAGTGGAGCAGCGTAAGTATTTATTTATTTTGTTATTTACGTCCTGCAACTAAAAGTCATATCGGACGATGAATGAAATGGGTTAAATTATGCTCAAATGAGTCCGGGGTCCGTGGAGCTTACAGTTACCTGACATTCGTCTACCAGGATATGGGAAAACCCCGGAAAATCCTTATCCAGGTAACTCACCCTAACCGAGATTCGAACTCGGTAACTCTTGAACGCAAGGCAGACACGCTACCATCTACGCTACCGAAGCGGGCAGTAGCGTACCTAGGCAGTATATTATTTCAAATGAGTGGTGTAAATTTGTGATATATACTTATCGTAATTTTCGTATTACGCCAGACTCCTAAATAACATAATATTTCGCTTAATTATCTATTATGCTTCGTAGGAAATGTAAAAGGACAGGTTATTTAAACGAAAGTAGGAAGTATCTAGGAGTAATTTTATTGATACTGTTCGTCATAGTTAGCGACACACACACACACACACACACACACACACACACACACACACACACACACACACACACACACACACACACACACACACCACGTTCAATATATGTAAATAATCAGTGTCTGGAAAAGCAACTAAGTATCAGCTAAAAGTTAAATTCAGTAACCACATGTCATACATACTCAGGTATCCAAACTTTCAAATAAATGATCGATGATTGAAAGAAAGATTAAGAGGAAAGTAAGAATGAAAGCAAAAAGTAAAGAAATAGAAAGGAAGACAAGAAAAGAAAAAGAGACAAAGAAAGAAAGCAAAGAAAGAAAGAAAGCAAAGAAAGAAAGAAGGAAAGCAAAGAAAGAAAGAGGGAAAGAACGAAAGAAAGAACGAAAGAAAGAAAGAAAGCAAAGAAAGAAAGAAAGCAAAGAAAGAAAGAAAGAAAGTAGGAAAGAACGAAAGAAAGAAAGAAAGAACGCAAGAAAGAAGGAAAGAAAGAAGGAAAGAAAGAAAGAAAAAAAGAAGGAAGGAAGGAAAGAAGGAAGGAAGGAAAGAAAGAAGGAAAGAAAGAAGGAACGAAAGAAGGAAAGAAAGAAGGAATGGAAGAAAGAAAGAAAGAAAGAAAGAAGGAAAGAAGGAAAGAAAGAAAGAAAGAAAGAAAGAAAGAAGGAAAGAAAGAAAGAAAGAAAGAAAGAAGGAAAGAAAGAAAGAAAAGAAAGAAAAGAAAGAAAAGAAAGAAAGAAAAGAAAGAAGGAAAGAAGGAACGAAAGAAAGAAAGAAAGAAGGAAAGAAGGAAAGAAAGAAAGAAAGAAAGAAAGAAAGAAAGAAAGAAAGAAAGAAAGAAAGAAAGAAAGAAAGAAAGAAAGAAAGAAAGAAAGAAAGAAAGAAAGAAAGAAAGAAAGAAAGAAAGAAAGAAAGAAAGAAAGAAAGAAAGAAAGAAAGAAAGAAAGAAAGAAAGAAAGAAAGAAAGAAAGAAAGAAAGAAAGAAAGAAAGAAAGAAAGAAAGAAAGAAAGAAAGAAAGAAAGAAAGAAAGAAAGAAAGAAAGAAAGAAAGAAAGAAAGAAAGAAAGAAAGAAAGAAAGAAAGAAAGAAAGAAAACAATATTATACCAGATTCTGAGTCTTGTTATTTTTATTCACATGTATTACCTCCCACTCAGAATCGCATATTATGTAATTTTGGGTTTAGAATTTGGTTTACAAAGACTCCCGAATTTATTTTGATACACTTTCGAGTTTTCCTCGTAGAACGTGACATTTATGAATATTTTTGTACTTAGTGAATACATGAAGTTGCACCATAAATGAAACGGAGTAAAATATAAAAGGCTAAAACAAAATAATTACTAAGAAATAAGGACTACAAATAACCCTCCTCCCATACAACACAACCTCTCTCATTATATATTATATTACTCTAAACACTGTCATTATATACCTACAGATCAGTGAGATGCTACTTGCCTCTTCCAAGCCAATGAATACACAGCGTAAACCCTTGCCTCTTCCTATACATGTCAGAATCTTCCTCTGTTTTGAGGCATATATTAATAAAGTTTTCAGGAACCAATCATTCTCCATTCGTACCACGTGTTTGTGTCATATTTATATATTTTATCTACAATACCCAGTTACTGTCGAGTTTCCTGGTTCCTTCTGTGAAGCTGCAATAGGTATCCTGCCAAGATCTTAAGAGTTGCATCCCTCCTGCATCAACTCTATTCAACCCGATTATTTAAGTCGAGGTTTCTGTGCTATAAAACAACATAGGTACATCCAAGACTTAGAAAATGTCTAGTTTTTAAACATTTTACATTAATTTCCAAAAATGAAATAGCGTAATTAAATGAGTTTCATATCCGAAATCCTAATTGACAAAAACATTGCTGAGTGAGATGGTTTCCAGATAACGTACGGTGCTAGAGTTCGAAAGGTGCGTGGTTCATACCTCTCATTCGCAATATGATTATTATTATTATTATTATTATTATTATTATTATTATTATTATTATTATTATTATTATTATTATTATTATTATTATTATTATTATTATTATTATTATTATTATTATTATTATTATTATTATTATTATTATTATTATTATTATTATTATTATTATTATTATTATTATTATTATTATTATTATTATTATTATTATTATTATTATTATTATTATTATTATTATTATTATTATTATTATTATTATTATTATTATTATTATTATTATTATTATTATTATTATTATTATTATTATTATTATTATTATTATTATTATTATTATTATTATTATTATTATTATTATT
Source organism: Mantis religiosa (assembly GCA_030765055.1). Taxonomy (NCBI): domain Eukaryota; kingdom Metazoa; phylum Arthropoda; class Insecta; order Mantodea; family Mantidae; genus Mantis; species Mantis religiosa. The sequence continues at coordinate 65,873,434 of CM060952.1, read as the reverse complement.
ATTATTATTATTATTATTATTATTATTATTATTATTATTATTATTATTATTATTATTATTATTATTATTATTATTATTATTATTATTATTATTATTATTATTATTATTATTATTATTATTATTATTATTATTATTATTATTATTATTATTATTATTATTATTATTATTATTATTATTATTATTATTATTATTATTATTATGAAATGACCAAAATTACCCCAAATGAGAGAGCGTTATTCAGTTGTATTTTTATATCTTGACAATGCACAGAGGATTGAAATTCAAAGACATTACTAGGCCTAATACGGAAACATATTTGAATGTACACGTATGATCTATTTAGTAAAATCTAAAGCCCAATCTTATAATAGGTATTTTCCGGTGAAATCCTGACATGTTTTGGATGGAACACGTATTGAGAAAATAAACATAAAATAAATGTAGGGCAATTATGAAGAATTAATTACGCGGAACACTTTACAGTTTTCCGCTTCGGATATCGTTAAATCCAAACATTAGGAGCTTCAAAATAATTTGCCTTATTTTAATATTAAATATCTTCAGATGAATATTTTTCTATAAAGAAGTTAAAAACGCTTTCAAAGAGATTTGAAAATAGGAGAGAGTCGTGTTCCAATGTTTTCTCGTTTCCTACATTTTTTACATCTTTATTGGCTGATGCTCCTTAATAGCAGTTTATTCTTCCAAATGAGCTCAACACATTTACCTGTTTTATAGCTCCACTCACAAATCCTTTTTGGAGGATAAAGTGGTATACATGGAAAGGGAGAAGCAGCGGTCGGAGCTAAATTGCACTCTGCCGCAAAACTGCGTTTCTTTCATTGCTGGAAATATACCGCCGGCGAGATGTCACATGGCCGTCTGCTGCACCTGTGGTTTGAATCGGGTGGGTCCATATGGAATAACTGGTGGTAAAATACGGGTATTTAGTTGATAACAGCAGGTAGAACTACCACCTGCAATAGCTGTTTAGTTAATCTTAAAGGGAAATGTTAGTTTACTTACTTTTAAATTAGGTTCCCTTTATGTTTACTGCCAAGTGTGTTTTCCCAGAATTCATGTCTCACAACTGGAAGTGTATTTTCTTCATATTATCCCCTTCGTAATCAGCAGTTAGGGCAGATCTTTTATGCAGTTTTTCATTCGATTTTGGTGGCTATCGTACAAACTTGAAGAAAAATTGGATACCAACATTTATAAGCTCACTGAATAAAAATAAAGTAAAATAAAGAGCAATTAAATATGTACGATGTTGCCTTTGAGCAGCAAAACTCTAAAATAGCTCAAACTTGGTATTTAAATTCCACATCTTCTCAGGATGCACGGCGATCTTCCCTAACACGTATCATCGTGTAAAATGTAAACATTTTCAAAAATTTGAATATATCTAGAACGACTGAAGATTGTGTTTCAAAATAGGCGTTTCTGAAGATGTTTTCACAATAAATGTGTCCCTAGCTTTTGGGGATGTTCGAAGATGTTCTCTTCACATTTTGCATTATTCGCTATGCATAATTAGTAAACGGAATCCGATAAACACACATAAGTTTTGCACAAAATTTGTTCATCTTGTTAAAACATTCAGTTTATGCAAAATATGTTTCATGTGGAATAGACCATTTCTATAGTACTTCTTGCTATTCTTTTGAATTTTTTCAATGCTTATATTTAATTCAATATGGGGGTAACTTACTTTATACTCTCTTAGCAATGCAAAGAGTACTGCAATTTAAAAGCATCACCTGGCCTCCAATCTTAAAAGTTTGTCTTCATAACTTCATCTGTTCTTATATTCTCCTTGCAATTATAAGGAAATCGTAAATAAACGAGTTTTAAAATAGCTTAGCTCAATTGACATGAAGTAGATAATAAAGTAGGTGCTTTCTATGAATGCTATATACAAGGCTGAGTTGAGATACTCATGGGAATGCACACATAAAGTTTTTCTGAAACGAGTTAGTTATCATGGGTCGGAAATTTCAAATAATAATTCATATAGATTGAGGCTATTTCGGAACAAATTATAATGTGCAGTAGCAATTAATGCTATTGAAGATATATGCTTTCTGTAAACCCGTTTTATGAAAGTTCATATCAGATCTCCTTCTACTGTATTTAATGAGCGGTCTAGAACAGATACGGTAACAAAGGACAATGCAACACAAACCTCCTCTGGGTTTACAGTGACCCAGATATTACGAATATGTCCACAGTCCTGCGAGATAACCACAGAATGTTCTACGACTGTAACATACAACAGGTGATTCTTATCTGTCATGCTTTTGTGGTATACCCCACAAGTTTAGAGTGGGAAAGCAATTAAATGTGTTATCTGGTGGAAATAGGTGACATAGGAGAATAGAAAAGAAAAAAAAAACAGCTTCATCCTTTAAAGTAAACGTTCAAATAGGTGTAAGAATAAATTATTTTTGCCTAATACTTTACAAAATAATACTCTACTATTAAAATATTATGTCAACTCCATTAGCAAAACATGGCTTGCCCGCCTCGGTAGCGTGGTGGTAGAATGTCTGCCTCATGTTCAAGAGGTCCCGAGTTCGAATCTCGGTCAGGGTGGGTTACCTGGATTAGGTTTTTATCGGGGTTTTCCCATATCCTGAAAAACGAATGTCAGTAACTCTAAGCTCAATGGACCCTGGGCTCATTTGAGCATCATTTCGTCCATTCCACTCATCGTCAGATATGACAACGTTGGAGCACGTAAATTACAAGCGTACCAACAGCATAACTCATAAACAAGCAATAGGTTTACGCGCCAAACCCAAATTTCCCAAATTTCTGGCGTATTCCAAGATTGTGACACAAACGTGTTCAAGAAAATTTAAGAAAATCAAACTACTACCCTTTACGGATTTATTTTATTAAAAGTGGGTCCTACGATTTGATTGAAATACTGATCCTATGTTCAAAATATGCATATGACTAATAAAATGAATGGCATACTATTTAGAATAACCTTTTAAGTACTGAGAATTGTGTATTATTTTACATAATTGTTAAAATAAGTAAATAATATAATATCTTGCCACACAAAATAAGATGTCGTTAAAGCACTGAACGCGCTTCGAATACTCTGTCGCAGTGACTAGTGCGAGATATTCTTTGTCATTATTTTGAATTTTGAAATACTTATACTTTTTGAAGTAGGTGTGTATGCTTAATTGTTTGCTTTTCGTCAAGTTCGACACCGTAATATAATCCAACACACTCGTTTTGTAACTAGCGGAATTAAAAAAAAATAGATTTTTATAAAATTTTAGAAAATACATACATACCTTGAGACGGTATTACTTCCACACGTAGTAATACTCATAATAATCTGCGTTTATAATAAGTTATTTCAAATTTTGGAAGCACATATTTTTTGAAAGCCACTTTAACTGGTAAGTGGGAGCACGTATTATAAGCTAAAGTATATAAAATGTACAGCTGTGATATAGTAATAGCGTGGTCAAGGTGTTAAAAGTTAATGAAATTGTAATGGACGTACATGCGATATGTTAATAATACACTACTGTTTATGAAAATTGCAACACCAAGAAGGAATTATCCGAATAACTCCAAACTGTTGGAATTAATATTATCTTATTTCTTGATGTTTTCAATTTTTAATTTCTCAAGCAATATTTTCAGATTTTGACTGATATACAATAAGTTTAAGGTATTTGCATTCCATATAAAATCATTCATTGAATCTTCTGGAGAGATTATGGGAAGTCCTACTCATTTTGATAGGTCGGATAAGTTATGATAATATCTATTTCGCGAAAAAGTTATTTATTTTTAGTGGCGTAAAAACTTCGAAGACTTTTTTTTTGTTAAAGTAGTCCTTTTCAAGCAATACGTCCTTATTGGCTTTTAAACGTGACCATGAAATGAGCATAAAACTTTGAAACCGTAACCAGCAAAAATGTCGTTAGGATGATCTGCCATATCCATAAAAGTATGTCGATTAAGCAAAATTACTTGTTACGCTAACAATAAATTGTAGAAGAAAGGGCAAAAAAGTATTGTGAATGCATAACTTCAAGTTTTTAATTCTGCATATCAGTATGGTGTAGTTTACCAAGATTGTCACAACTAGGACAATTGTACCAGTTTGGCAATGTAGATGTGAGAACTTCTAAATATATTACTTTTTACCGAATCAGGCTGAATCTTTAACCACAGGATTAGTGTATGCAGCATATGTATTGTACTAAATTTGGTGTACCTATGGTCCTGGTTTAAAAGATAAAATATTTCTAAATGAAAATGTTGTATGGAAATTACTACTTAAAAATTACCCATGCCGTGCACAACAATTCGGTGAACTTTAATAAAACTGAAATTTTGTGTTATAAAGAGCATGTGACAAGAGTTACATCAATGTAGTTGTCCAATATCTAAATGTTAGTCTAAAAATAAATAAAATATTACATAACATTTTCTTATAGGTTGATAATTGCGTTTCTCTGCTTTTGCTGACAATAAACATTCATAATAGGTATCTATGGATTTATTGATTATGCAGGTTTTTTTTTTTTTTTTTTTTTTTTTTTTTTTTTTTGGCCTTCGGTAAAATCCCATATGGCCAGATTATGCAGTTGTACACTAAGCGTGAACGTGTGAGCGAGTTTGGTTAAAAACGGACCTTGTCTCGGGTAGCAATTTGCATATTAAAGTATGTGTGGAAAATTGTTTTAGAGAGAATAAGCTTTAAACATTTATTTAGTTGCTCTTGAAATTTGTCAACTTTTCCTTGGTTAAACTGCTCAACTGCATACGTTGGTGGGCTAAAACTTAAGTTGGCAAGAATTTCAGCAGAGCAGAAGAAGAGTACAGCAAAGGATTTAGTGTACGCAGCTGGGAGTTATAATTAAGGTAAATTTTAAAATATTTCAACAACAAACTAATGTAAATTAATTGTTATTTCAATTAATTTCCATTAATTTTACCTGATAATGGTCCGAACTATAAAGCCCGGGCCTTAAAGTACTTACAGCATAGTAAGTCGCCATTAAGGTAGTTGTCTCATGTGTTTATCGGAACTCCTAGTGGTTTACCGGGAGAAACACGAGTCAGTTGGAGAATTTAATGTCATGTCGCCATGTTGGCCTTAGTAGCTCAAATGGTTAGAGCGGCTGGACGGAAACCAGAAGATCCATGGTTCAAATCCCAGCTATGACATTGAATTTTTCAGTGTGGATCTACCCCTTCAAACTGCCCAATGTTTGTAACGCTTGTAAAATAACGTTTGCAACATTTCTCAAAAGACCAGCGTTGGACGGGAATAAAAACACGCAATAAATAAGCCCACAAGACCCGTAACTATATGCCTATTTTCAGTAGACTAAAAATGTTATATTTAGGAAGATTTAAAAAAAATTAAAATATAAATTTGGACATTAAACTTTATTGATTTTCATTTGTAATTTACAGATCGGCCTTAAACATTCATGCAACTATCTTCATATTGTTGTTTGTAACTCAGAATTTCGATGCATTAACTTTTTCTCTGAAGGGCTCGGCGCGTGATATGCGAAGTTGCAGAACCTTGACTACAAATTTCCATTAGAAACGTTTTTAGCTTTCAAAGCAAGGATCAAAGCTGCACAAAGTGTTGTATAGTACAATTTATTGCAATGTTAATGAAGCTAAAATTTCAACCTGATAGAATAAAAAAATTCAATTTTAGGATACCATACACAAAAATTTGGAGCATGCCCCTTCTGCACACGAATATTCAAAATTTTTAAATTGCCGTTCACTTTAAGTATCTGAGCTATCATCTGTGTAGGCACTAATTGTGAGAAGTGCAAATACAGAACGGTGTGGCCAAATAGTGAATAGTGTAAATACGGGGTAGCAGTGAAAAGTGTACACATAGAATAGTAACGGCTAAATAGAGAATAGTGCAAATACTGGATAGTAGTTACTATAGAGGAAATAGCAATACGTACTAAATAACGTTATTACTAGGCAATGACCAAATAGAGCACCGCATAATCAGACAAAAGTGACAATAAATATTTCCGACGTCTTAACGTGGAATAGCTCACCACATAAGAATGGATGAGCTTTTCCTATCTGATAGAAGGCCTTTGCCCTTCACGGAACATTTTACGCTGATGCACTCATAACTAAGGAAAAATTACTTTGGAAAAAGAAAAATACGAATTACCTATATTTCACGACTCAGACTACGCAAGCTGATTATTTAGATTAGAAACTGTACTTGATGGAACAGATCTTCTGGAATTGTGAAACCAAAATTGGTTCAGGTTAATGGCAGCGATGGAGAACAAGAGGACAACCGTTGTCAAAACGGAGAATTGCGCAAGTAGGACAAAGTATGCAAGAGAGAAATTGTGCGAATGGTAACTGATTTGTACTTGGAATATTTACAGGGAAGAGACAGCATTCTGCATGCGGAAATCCCAGAAATTAAGTTTTGAGCCACGAATGCCCAGTAAAACTTAGAAAATCACTTCCTCAAAACTTCTATGGGATTTTAATAATGCTGAGTAAATGCTATGAAAAGGGATGTGGATGTAAGTATTTTCTAATCACTTAGTGTTGAATAGCACAGGATAGTCTGTAGACTAGATGCACCCTCCACTGGAGGCGAAAGGTGAAAGCAATGCTAGACGTTAGAGAAAGCTACCTAACGCAAAAGACCTTCAATTTATAAGGGATAAATTCAATTATAGAAATCACAAAAGGAACTAAAGAAAGTACCAGAATAACGGAAGAGCAAATGGAACACGTCATTGAATAATGCTCCAGAGATTAGAGAAATATAATAAATAGTACGAAGATACTTTGCAAACTTTTTGCCATAGCTCTAAACCCCGGGACAGAAGCGAACGGGTTAGAGAAATTAGGAGTCAAATTTCAACAGGCCCAGAAACCTTGCAGAGCCCAATCCCACAGGAATGAATTCTCTGAAACCTCAGTGTTCTGCTTTTCAACAACACAACTTTACAGCGAAGCAGAGCACCAACTTTCTTATAATTTAAATTCAGAATTGTACTGAACGTCTGGTATGCAACGAAAAGTTTGTAACGAATATCAAAGCAATGTCAGAATCATAACTCATAAAATATCAAAGGAAAATAAGCACCTTAAATCAGATACTATGGAGACATTGAGGTAAACTCATTTGTTGAAAAGAAAAAAAACTAACAATCTCTATCAAATGATGATCTGCTTGTCCCAGAGTTGGAATAAAATTAATTTTGAGTAAGAAAAATAGTTTTAGCTGGTTATGAAATTTATTTAAATAATGACAAAGTAACCATTGCTAACTTTAAATATGTTGTTGTAGTAGCTTTCAGAGAATAAAAGCTTAACAAAGTAATTCTCACTCCTATAACAGGCAAATAACTGAAATGTACGTCGAGTATATAGTGATAGATGAAGTACTGCCGTAAAAATGAGCTATCTGCGAAATAAAGTAGTGCCTTTGAATTGTAATGAACAGATTTACAAATAATTCAAGTTAAAGTTAGTATGCATCTCCGTTTAATGTTTCCAAATTACAAAAGTGCAACATATATTATTGAATCGGGCAGTATATATAATGTTAAACAGTACAGATTCGTCGATTTTTAATAAACAATCAGTAGTAGCACATGACTTAACGTTGGATGACGTAAATTATATATATAAAAGAACTCTATTAGGGAAGCCGAGGACTTTGCACTAAGAATTATCCTGAGTAAACAAAATCGTAAAAAATTCATCCATAAATGTTAAAGCTCCCGTACTTTTATATAACGAAAGCCAAGTTTGTATTAAATTATTGAAAATGACAACGTATTTTAAAATAATGATATAGATAATGATATACAATAATGATATAAAATAATGATATACAATTCACTTTGTACGAACATTTGCGTAATTAGTGTACAATCACTACTGAATATATAAACTCAAAGCAGCAGATAAATGATACTTGTATCGAAGTAGGTTTGTAAATTTAGACTTGAATTAAGACTGATGCTGTGTAAAATAGCTATGCGTGTTTCTAAATATTTTATTGGATCTAAAACAAAATCTTTAGTGGAGAGTGAAGGAGGAACTAAGTATGCCGTGTTATGTGTCCGGTTATTTTGTGCTAAAGTTAGAAATATGCTTCCCAGCTCCTGACTTCCAGGCCTCTCCATCAGGCTTCTGTCGTTTTTGTGTGTGTGTGTGTGTGTGTGTGTGTGTGTGTGTGTGTGTGTGTGTGTGTGTGTGTATGGATATGCGCAACCTTGAGGTATATGTATATCCCAAAAAAATATGCTACTTCCTCATAGTTTGTGTAGCTGTTATAACAGCGCGAGAGAGCTCGCAGCGTTAGCGTAGATGGTAACGTGTCTACGTCACGTTCAAGAGGTCCTAAGTTCGAATCTCGGTCAGGGTGAGTTACGTGGATAAGTTTTACCCGGGGTTTTCCCTTATCCTGAAAGACGAATGTCGGGTAACTCTAAGCTCTATGGAACCTGGGCTCATTTGAGCATCATTTCACCCATTCCATTCATCGTCCGATATGACAACGTTGGAGGACGTAAAATTAATGGGGGGGGGGGGCACACAGCGCGAGAAACACTCTAATTTCAGTGTCAATTTAATAAATGGAAGACTTCATGTTTGGCTACTGCTAAACCTTATACATAGTGATTCATAATACAATTACTCTCTTTTTTATTTGTCTGAATATTCATCCAAATAACCGTGTCGTTTGCTACCTTTTATTCCTGTCACGAGATGCTCAGTTATCATTTGCTATTATATATTGTCCTAGTCACTGTAAAGGTGCAGTAAAAATTAAATAAATTGCATTCCTACTAAGCAATACTAGATTACAGATACAATCACAGTGACTCGAAGGGCATCCGGGGAGAATGTGTACTCTGAATGCACCCGAAAAAAGAGGAAAACTTGACTGACACTGATAAACTAATTGGAAGCAATTGGATTTCTGGTGCATGAAAAAGACAAACATCGTTTATTCAAGCTTCTGGCTGCTCACGTTTGTTGTGGAGTGGTCATCCCATGTTTTTCGTTAATTACTTGTTACACTACATTATATACCTACACTTAATGGATCAGAGAGACCCTAAAGCCAGATATTAAAAATATGATTTTTCCATCAGTTAAAGGGAGTATATGATTTCAATATTTAATTTTGAAAATATATATCATATTTATTTGTTATATATATATATATATATGGTTCCATGCGGCTATACAAGGTACGACCTCACGCCACAGTGTCGTCCAAAATCCACATACACTTCATGAAAAATTTACATCTCGTATGCACACAGTTAAATTCAGAGTATAGGGTACAATATGCTCACAGAAATAGTGGTACAGTGTAATTTATTTATTTGTCTGTTTAAGCTACAGAATGGCTATCGCTATAAACATATTCTAACAACACTGGAATTATTCTGACAGTATCACTTCAAATATAGAGCATGCTTTCTACATCCACAAAATTGAACAGTCTGAAACACAATATTACACAGAAGTTTAATGGAAAATACAACACAGCCTCCAACGAGCGCCAAGTAACACTGAACGAACAATTTTACTTTTATTAGTGATTAACAATCTTCCACTTGTGGTAAAAGTGAATTATACACTTGTGGTAAAAGTGTATTAAATACAGAAGAAAAAAGTTAGGTTTTTATTATCAAGCATTCTGTACTGTTGTTTCACTTCTATAATTTCCTAGAAGGAGATAAAGTTTAACTGCCCTGTTCAAAGCACACATGCAACCTATCTTTTTTACTTTTTTTCTTTTTGTTTAATTATTAAGATTAAGTCATATTGGACGATGAACGAAACGGATGTAATGATGTCCAAATGCTTCCTGAGCCCACAGAGTTTAGAGTTACCGAACATTCATCTTACAGAATAAGTAAAAAGCCTCGAAAAGCCTTATCCAGATAATTCACCCTGACCAATATTCAAAATCAGGATCTACCTGACTTGAGGCTCACACGCTACCACCTATACTACATAGACGGTCAACATATCCCTAAGTTGCATAAAGAGATGGAAAGAGAGGTGTGGGGTCTGAGCGTCCCATTCTATATGGGCTTTAAAAACAACTTAATTTGCTCAGAGGCTTCCTTATCTAGCTGAGCTTGTTTTGTCTACCGTAATTCTACGGGACCACTGGCTTCACTTTATCGGAAGGATTTTCAAAACCGAAGAATTCCATCGCCCTCGGTGCGCATGAACTCGCAACCTCCGCAAACAGAGGCTAGTCCGTTACCCTTAGGCTACCAGGACGACAGGACTGGTAAGGGATAGTAAGTGAAAAGAACGAGACAGGGAATGAGAGGGAGAAATAAAGAGCCTTGGATATATAACGAAAAGTTTGGTAGTCAGAGGAAGGTTTGTAATTGAATTGTGAGAAATAGTCTGAAGGCGAGAGAAATGAGGGAAACCCCGGTATTTAACGCTATAAATCGAGTAGAGCTGCGGTTTCGAGGATATTTAATTACATTATTATACTGAAACGTTATCGAGTTGTAGCTAAAGTTTGAAACCCAGTTTTAAGGAACAAAAGCCATATTGCGGTGAAGTTTCTCCCCTGCATACTAAGAACGTGAAACAAGAAGTAACAATTACAGTTAAAAGAGCGGGAAATTATAAGCGTGACTGAACGCTTATAACAAAAAAGTAAAAAAGTGCGTTAGAGATATGGCAAAATGTTTCTAGACGATCATATTACTTCGTTACAACATAAGAATAATAATCGCAGCGCACATGTTGGTGCCGGAAGTTTGTGGTGGAGCAATTTATCGAAAAAGGATGCTTCACTTGTTTGGACGTACTGTCAACTTTCTTATCATGCGCTACTTTTTAGTTCACTTTCCTGGAAACCATTTCAAATATACAAAGGAATGATACATATATGTGAAGGTGAAAGCTTCGGGAGTGGCATTACAGCTAGGCACTGTAAATGCCGTACCCCAAAATAGCTGTTTCATAAAGATGTTCTAGTAGTCGCATTTCACGACTCATTGGCTCATTTAAACTTAGATACCTCATGTCAAATTGCTACATATATCGCATACTACTACAGCCAGATCATCATCATCATCATCATCATCATCATCATCATCATCATCATCATCATCATCATCATCATCATCATCATCATCATCATCATCATCATCATCATCATCATCATCATCATCATCATCATCATCATCATCATCATCATCATCATCATCATCATCATCATCATCATCATCATCATCATCATCATCATCATCATCATCATCATCATCATCATCATCATCATCATCATCATCATCATCATCATCATCATCATCATCATCATCATCATCATCATCATCATCATCATCATCATCATCATCATCATCATCATCATCATCATCATCATCATCATCATCATCATCATCATCACCATCATCATCATCATCATCATCATCAACATCATAATCATCATCATCGATAATATTATTATTAATTATTATTAATTATACTTAAGTTATTATGGACTATTTAATTAATATTCAAATATTCAATATTACACATATTGCAATTTACTAAATAAACAGTTACATAATATATACAGTATGCCGCTTAATAAAAGTAATAATCGAAGCTAAATACACCCGCCTCGGTAGTGTAGGTGGTAGCGTGTCTGCCTCACGTTCAAGAGGTCGCGAGTTCGAATCCCGATCAGGGTGAGTTATCTAGATAAGTTTTTTTCCAGGATTTTCCCTTATCCTTAAAAGAAAAATGTTGGGTAGCTCTAATGTCCATGGACCCTGAACTCATTTGAGCATCATTTCATTCACCGTCCGATATGAATTAACGTTGGAGGACGTAAATTACAAGAGAGAGAGAGAGAGAGAGAGAGAGAGAGAGAGAGAGAGAGAGAGAGAGAGAGAGAGAGAGAGAGAGAGAGAGAGAGAGAGAGAGAGAGAGAGAGAGAGAGAGAGAGAGAGAGAGAGAGAGAGAGAGAGAAGGTGAATATTAGTACATCAGATACAATTGACTCATACATGATGGCAGTAGTAACAATACGTGTAAGCTTGCTCACAAAAGAAGTGAAATGGAAGCAGCAGTCTGGTTTAACTGGAAACATGACCTACTTAGCGCTACTCCTCCCTTTGACAAGGAGGGGGGGGGGATGAAAAGTTTTGTAAAGACATTGCCACTGCTATCCGCGACTGCAGTGCTTATTTACAAACAGTGCTTTATATCAAGAGTGAATGATAGTACTAACAGAAATATAGTACAAAAACCGGTGTTGTACGAGATAATTAAGAGAAACAAAGTTAAGTTAAAAGTTTATACAGTCGACTTCATATCTGAATTAAATGGACATAACTTACCTCCGTTTCATTGTGATACGAATGCTATCGAGGTAATTATGGGCACAAATCATTGAAATCATTGAAGAAAGTAGAAAATATGTACTGGGGAAAAGACGGATTAATTACTATGAAGCAAGATGAAAATGACACTCCAAAAGTCCCTACTGGACGATATATCTATACTACCGCCATCTACCAGTAGTCTTTAAAATAGTGCGCTTTAAAGTATTAAAGAGATAGCTGCAATAATTATAATCAGACGGAATCAATAGAAACGTTACATAGTAGTGATGCGATAGGGGACTAAGCAGTCTTAAGTTACCTACAACAGTGCGCTAATTCCCGTGTTTCAAGATAAACCAGACACTAAGGTATTGATACAGAAGAGATCATCCTCATACTGTCATGTGGGTTACATATTCAAACGGACGGAGAGTCTTCAACATTAACTCTATACTACATGTTTGTATTTTTGTATTAGCGAGACCTACACTTTTTCTGTAGGTACTTAGTAAACTTTTCCTACTACTTTTCAGTAATGCAGAACTAATCCAGAATGAAGTAGACTTCAGAAGCTTTCCTCAGAAATTGAAGGTATATATTTCATTACGAAATTATCTTTGGTATGTTTGTCAAAATCATTACAGGCTGTTTTAATACATTTTTCATATGAAGACATGTTTGAGTGAGAGATTTTCACGTATAGAAACCATCCACATTTTTTTAATGCAGCATAGAACTCATGTAACCTCGAAACGTGTATTTAGAGTAAAATATTGTTAACTGAATTTTGGGTGGTATACTTTACATTCTTCACCTGCTATTTAAGTGGTAGAGAAGGCGTAACTTATATCGAGCTTCTGAAGCATTAAGTAAATTAGCAAATAAATAAAGCTAGCAGGATGCATTTTTGTTCTCTAATATATATATTGCTGCAGTTGCATGGGACATTTTATTAGAGCATTCAATCATCCACAAATTATATTATCAGTCTGACACAAAAGTTTCACACACATACACACACACTACATGTCATATTTCAATTTCCGAAGTTAGGGAAATAATTTATGTAGCTTCCAAATGCATTTGGTGTAATAATTATTGCGAGGAAATCGTTAGCTTACAACACTCGAAGGCATTGGTATCCTTTTTGTTGCCCCTTTGGCCTCATATTCATTTAATAAAGATATAAATATGAAATTTCTACAATATATAGGAATTCCTAACTTCTATATATTACAAGGAAACAAGGAGAAACTCATGAGTATGAAGATAACATAGCTTGGATTACTAAGCTGAAATATTTTGTAATTTGCACATATTCGGTGACCATAGCTACTTATAAAATATTACTTGGCTAATTTCTGATGTGATGAATCAGCTTTTCTAGTTTTTACCGTGCGCTGAAAATGAAGTCAGCTACAACACTCTGAGAAAATAAAGCAATACTTTGTAGCTATTAGTAGGAAAATGAAAATAGTCTACAAAATTAAAGATTTAATGATTAGTACGGCCAATTTAAAACACCACTGAAGCCGTGTTGCTTTGAAGCCGAAAGTTAATGCATTTTCTGGCATCTTACCTACGCCTCGTATTATTGACATGTGATTTAAAACTACTGTTAATTTAATTAGAGATTTTTCGTAGATTCCAATTAATTTCTCAAATCAGTTAAGTTCATTTATTCACACATTTGATGGAGTACTGGTAAAGGCAAGCATTATAATATTTATATCACCTAAACACCCGGCGTTACTCGTGGTTTGACAGTTTATTCCAAAAGCATTAACCTTACAACTGACCTAGAAACCTTACGCTTCTCTGGAAGCTTTAAAACTATTACACACGACAGTTAATTAAGATCCTCAGGATAATCTAATGGCAAACATATACTATACAATGTTAGTTAATTGATGGAAATAATCATTTCTTCACACTAGCCGTATATATGCTAAGGTTTTTGATAGAGTCAACATGAAAAAATTCAATACCATGGCCGGGATTTGAATCACGAGTCTCCTGGTTTCCGTCCAGTCACTCTAATCCATTGAGTTACCATGGCCAACTTGTCGCCATGATATTAAATTCTCCATTTTACTAGTGTATTTTCCCGGTAGACCACTAGGGGCTCCCGCATTGGAGATACACCGTTTGTGGCGAATTTCCATCGTAATTACTTGAGTCCGGGCTTCATCATTTAACTCTTATTATTTTAGTTAATTGGTAGAAATTAATAATTTCTTCACACTAGCCGTATATAGCCTAAGGTTTTTGATAGATGAAGTCAACATGAAAAATTCAATGCCATGGCCGGGATTTGAACCACGGATCTCAACCATGGTAGCTCAATGAATTAGAGTGACTGGACGGAAACCAGGAAATCCGTGGTTCAAATCCCTGCCATGGCTTTGAGTTTTTCATGTTGATTCTATCTATACTGCACAATAATAACGAGAAAATGCTATACGAAAGCACTGTTAAGGAACCTCAAATGCCACTTTGTGAGTTGTTACTATCACTAAGCAACTTCCTCTAGGATGCATTCATTTGGTGTTTATAGACCACAGTTCATCAGGAAAACTAACAACAATCAAAATAACGGTCAGTGTAGTAAATTTACTCTCAGTAACTGAAATACAAGGTACATTTCCGCTGCTGAGATTTTGCTTTTTAATGTTAAAATAAAATCATATTAACAAATACAGGATTTATATTAAAGATGGACAGTATTTGGTAATGTAGCATAAAAATTTTCTTTGGGAACAAGCTTTAAAACTAATTGGACATAGAGGAACATTTTCCTTGTTTGTCAGTCATAAAATATATTTACAGAATAATTTTGGACGACTTACCAATCACACAGCGATATAAACCTCGATTATGCAGTGTCTCAAATTAATGTATAAATTATTTATATCACATGCTATAGAAAGCGCTGTGTTAGCTTACTGAATAGAAATAGGTGTTGGAATAAACTGGTGACTTAGAAGCTTCTGACACCGATAAACTCAATTTGACCTCTTACTCTGTGCAAACTATAAATAGCAATTTGTTAAATCAGGATTATTTTGTAGTTTTCATTATTCATATATTAATTTCCAACACCTTATATTTAAAAATAACATTATTAACAACCTCCTGGGTTGTTGGAATGACCTGTAGGACAAGAAGTGTAAATGGTGGTTGGATTAAAGAACTCGATTGCACCACAGTACTCTACAGGATAAATGCAAACTATATCACTCCAAATTTCATTTTAAGACAAACTATTGCGGGCTCTATGACATTTGTAATTTATTTCATGAGACTTGTTATTAATTCAGACAATCATTAGTATTGGAAGTGAGACATATCTATTCAAACTGTAAAGCATATTATGTTTCATTATCACGTATTAGAAAGTAAAAGGATCCACTTAAAATTATTTGTTGAATAACAAGACCACTAATGCGTATTTAAGTATTATTAAAAATTAGTCTTATAACATATTCATAAACGTATTCAATATTTCAAACTTTTAAATTTACTGTATTTATTATTGTGCAAATTAGAACACTAGTATACTCTTCTGACGAAATAGGGCTTTAAGCTTCAGAGAGACAGTAAATGAATAAATTGTTTGAACGCTACTTCAGCTCAGTTAGACTTTAATGCAGATATGGTATATCTAAACAACGAACAACTTTGCTTGTACATAATTTCAGCCCCTGGCCTTTAATAATTGTAATTTATCGCCTAATTTCTTTGTCTGTTTTAAACTTTCCCATTCCAATCTGCAAATGTCTACATATCAAGATCATTTGTTTCAGCATTCACAGTGTTCGAATCAATGTAATGGCGATGTTTGAAACCCACGAGAGGCGTCAATTGCAAGCTCTGAAGTTGTCTTTGCCTAATTTTCTTGCTGTCTCTAAAGCTTTAGTAATAAATATACTAGAAAGTATAACGCTGTATGTAACAAACAGGAAATGGCAGGTGCAAATGTGCGAATCCTGACCAGGACTACAGAAACTAGAGTGTTCAGCAAGTGGGAAAGTTTATGACACGCTTTAAAGATCTTCGAGCGTAAGACACGTGATTTTGCCAGAATTGCAGTGATTGCTACTAAATACACAGTGATAACCTTATATCCTCAGGTATCTATCACACATAATAGTAATAAGCCTTTCGATATTATATATTCTACTAAGAGCAATATGTTTCTCCATTCTTAGATTTTTTAAAATCTGACGTAATTCAATGTAGGATATATTGGACGATGAATTAAATGAGTGACATGATTCTCAAATGAGCCATGGGAAATAGACGCCCGCCTCCGTAGCGGGCACCAAAATGCTGCTTGTAGGGTTGTTAATATATTAAAGTGAGAGGATTTCTAATAGTAAACTTTTATTCTCTCTATAAACAAAGATAACGAAATTAACAATAAAATCAATATGTATTCTAATCTTTCTAGGGGGACAAAAGGAAATGCTAGAGATGGCGTGGGCGTCTTCACTTTCCCAATGGCAGCATATCTATCTCTTGTTCAAGAGGTCCCGAGGTCGAAACTCGCTAGTGTGAGTTATCTGGATAGGGTTTTCTTCCGGGGGTTATCTTTATCTCGGACCCCTTAAATATGAAGCAGACTCGTTATTACATGTTGAAGAGGTCTCATGTTCGGATCTTGGTGAGGGCGAGTTATCTGAACGTAACTTTTTCTCGGGTTTTCCATCCTTACAATGGAGGTTAAAATTATTCTGAACGAGAGACAAAGAAGTTCATTCAGTTGAGACACGTTCTTTCGCAAAAATTGAAATTGTTGTGCGGTGCATTCTAAAGAATGTTATCACTTTCTAAATTTTAGCAGGCTGTTTCCATTATTCCATGAACTTGGTTTTATTACATATCTACATGATCTGGTAAATATTCGTATATTTACTTTTCATAAGTTTACTTAGAATTTATTCTAGGTCAAAATCATACGATTACTAATTTAGAATATGACCAATACACAATTTCTCTTACTGATAGAACTATCCTCACTGTTAGAAATTCCTTTCATCCAACGCTATTTCCTTTTTACTTTCTTTCCTCCATTCTTTTTTCATGTACTCCTTTTCTTTACATAAATCTAAAATTAAGCATCTAATCTTTATCTGGTAGTTCTAATTCTAGGAAAAATAATCTATACTAAGTTTTATATTCAATTATTTTGTGAGGCTTATTTCGGTGCATTTTAGATAGAATAGAGAACTTTACAAATATAGATATATCCGTTAGGGAATTGCCTCTAAATTGATCAATCAGCATGTTGAGTCGTGCATACAGAATCAACAATTTGATCCAGAGAATCTGAAGCCACCATTAACATAAATAAAGTGACAAATACTAAAAGAACACAGCTCTCTAACATATCCAAAATAAATATTTTACTTTCATGTTGAGTCAGGTTTGCAGCACTATTAAAATAATGTTTTGGAAGCAAGTTTATAACAGTGCTATGAGACTACAGTTCAGCTGCTTAAAACTTTCATACCATAACACTTTGAACATTTATTGAAAATAATTCTGAGCAAACAATATTTGGGGACTGAAAAAAAATTAATCTTCTCAATGATTTTAAAACAATGAGATGGTTCATTTTGCATCGATGAATAGGGTTGCCAAATGTCTAGATTGCAATGCTTTATAACATATTTTTCTCATTAAGTCCGAATGTCGTATCCCTTGTGACTTCAAAAATGTGGCATTCTATTGAAAATTATGAACATACCGCAACAGTCTAACTTTTAGAAAAGCTGCCTTTTGTAGAATTCTACAAGCAACCGAAAATTACAAACTGAAATTTTAGTTATTGTGTTCAACGATGGTGCTATGATCTAGCTATAGACATCAAATCAAAATTATTTGCATTGCTAACACGAGTTCTACAGCTAAAGCTTAAAAAATCATTTTGAGCTACAAGTCGTAAAGTGGACTATGTCGTAACAGGTAATTCAGAATTGATGAACAAAGACATTTCCCAAATATGCCGTTCAGAAATTTTGCCCTCAAGAGCTGTAAAACTAATTAATAGGTATACCTAGAACCTAGCTTGGCTTAATGAGATCACAGAAGGTGTAGTTCACAGTGCATTTGGGCAGATGTTCGCGAAGTCTAGCCTGCAGTCGAATGTAAAAAAGGCTCAATGCTTTTGGTTATTTCTAGTGTTTTTCATTCTTGAATATCGACAGAATTTCATCTTTTGTTTACTGCACCTGCCTTAGGAACACCAACCCTTAATTAGTTTCAGTTGAAGTTGGATATCTTAGATTATGTGCGCAAAACATTCACAGTGTTAAAGCGTTAGCTGTCCTCGCTGTCGATTTAACCTATTCTATATATTAGAACATTTACTTCAATTACACAATTATTATTATTATTATTATTATTATTATTATTATTATTATTATTATTATTATTATTATTATTATTATTATTATTATTATTATTATTATTATTATTATTATTATTATTATTATTATTATTATTATTATTATTATTATTATTATTATTATTATTATTATTATTATTATTATTATTATTATTATTATTATTATTATTATTATTATTATTATTATTATTATTATTATTATTATTATTATTATTATTATTATTATTATTATTATTATTATTATTATTATTATTATTATTATTATTATTATTATTATTATTATTATTATTATTATTATTATTATTATTATTATTATTATTATTATTATTATTATTATTATTATTATTATTATTATTATTATTATTATTATTATTATTATTATTATTATTATTATTATTATTATTATTATTATTATTATTATTATTATTATTATTATTATTATTATTATTATTATTATTATTATTATTATTATTATTATTATTATTATTATTATTATTATTATTATTATTATTATTATTATTATTATTATTATTATTATTATTATTATTATTATTATTATTATTATTATTATTATTATTATTATTATTATTATTATTATTATTATTATTATTATTATTATTATTATTATTATTATTATTATTATTATTATTATTATTATTATTATTATTATTATTATTATTATTATTATTATTATTATTATTATTATTATTATTATTATTATTATTATTATTATTATTATTATTATTATCATCATCATCATCATCATTATTATTATTATTATTATCATTATTATCATTATTATTATTACGAGTATTATCGTTATGTTATTTTTCTGTTCGACTTTGGAGCCATATTGTGGAAACATTTATGTAGTGATGTTTGTGTAAAACAATATAACATAATGGTAAAATAGGTATGTGTTTATTGTATACAGAATAAATTAAAACCTCAAGTTCTCTTGTCTACAAAAAACAAACACAAATTCATTACACTTTCACAAATAAAACAAAAACACAACCAAAAGCACTAGCCACTTGTTCTAAGTCTGATATTGTAATGAAATAAAGACACGATCAATTTTAAATTAAATTTATTCAATTACTCAAAAGCAATCCTAGTCGAAGCGCCGGTATTTATCCGATATCGCGAAAAACGGATAGGATCAAGCTGGGATATAACTGAATGAGTATTCGTATAAGCGTTCCAGGGGCATTGATTAAACCATGGTTTCCCACTTTGGCAGTAATTTTTGAGGTACAATGGTGTCCAATATGAACTAATATTTTATACGGGTTGTTAGTTTCTTAAAAGTGCATTATCAAACTGTGGTTTATACCGTAGGTTTACTTCTTTAACTCAGAATTTAAGATGATGGCAAATACGTACATCTGTGATAGCAAACTGAGAAGTATTGACGTTGGTATTCGAAAAATGAGTGCTTAGGAATTCACAACTCTTCTGAATCCCAATTTACTTTTGTAATGGATTGATGTTGATAAGAAAATGATAAATTATATTTTCTTACCTGTTACTTCCTTAGATGAATTCTAAAGGCAAAAGGTGTGCAAAAAACGTGCACTTTTGAGAAAAGGTCCACTATGTAGCTTTTGTACTAAACAACAAAACAGAACTCCGTGTGGAGTAGGGCGATCCAACTTAAACTAAGGAAGCCACTAGCTTTTTACCAGGAAGTTGGGTTGGTTATCACGTGATTCTTTCCTGTTATCTCGAATATGAGGAACTAGCAAGGTTGTAGTTTTCCCGGTTACTTAACATTTATATGGATCATTTATCTCCAGGTTAAGAAATAATTTTGAAGTAAAACGTTCGAGCTGTGTAATAATACCTCTCTAGGTATTATTTTAGTTAATTAGGTAGCTCCTAAAGTGAAAGTAACTTGACTACTCTTAAAATATTCGACGATGGCTCACAATATACAGCTACAGCTAAGGGAAATATATTGTTGAAAGAGCAGTGGGGCTATTTCATTTTGTAGAGGAAATATAAACAACTATCACATTTCTACGTGCAGTTCTTCAAAAACCTTTTAATTTCCTACTCTGCTGCAATTGTAGTTACGCACTTCATTGGTAATAAATGTAGCATTAACTCTTTGGTTATGTCCTCTTCTTGAATGTGACGCAGATTCGCTGCCGCCAACGTTACAGAGACGGGCTTGCCTTGCTACATAATCAGCCTCAAACTTGGCTGAGTACTCGATACAGCTACGTTCAAAATTAAGGTAGTCATGAAATATGTACCTAAGAAGTCCCTAATAGAACATGAAGGAATTTAACACAGAGTTTTGTTTTAACTACATTTCTGTTTACAGATTTTATTTTGAATTAAAGTACAAAACGACCAATTTGGAAAATGTAATTCAAGATATTAATTATTTCACACTAGCCATGTGTAGGACGCACTATGAAAGGATAGAGTTACACTGAAAAATTATGGCACGTTGGCCATAGTAGTTCAACGGCTAAGAGCGGCTGGACGGAAACTTGAAGATCCGTGGTTCCAATCCCCGCTATGACATTGAATTTTTCAGTCTGACTCTACCCTTTAATAGTGCGTTCTACACACGGCTAGTGTGAAAGAACAATTTGGTCCGAACTATAAAGTCCGGGACTTAAAGTAGTTACAGCATAGTAAGTCGCCATTAAGGTAGTTGTAGTTGCCCGCCTCGGTAGCCTGATGGCAGCGTGTTTGCCTCACCTTCAAGAGGACCCGAGTTCGAATCTCGGTCAGGGTGAGTTACCAGGATAAGGCTTTTGTCCGTGGTTTTCCCTTATCCTGAAAGACGAATGTCGTGTAACTCTAAGCTCCATGGACCCCGCACTCATTTGAGCATCATTTCACCAATATCATTCATCGTCCGATATGACTTAACGTTGGAGGATGTAAATTATATATATAATTAAGGTAGTTGTCAAATGTGTTTGTGAGAGTTCCTAGTGGCTTACCGGGAAAAACATGAGTTTGTGGGAGAGTTTAATGTCGTGCTGGCACGTTGACCAAAGGAGCTCAATGTTTATAGCGGCTGGGCGGAGATCAGAAGATCCGTGGTTGAAATCCCGGCGATGGCATTGAATGTTTAAGTCTGACTCTACCCGACAAACGTTAGTCTGTCACATTTTTTTTTTTTTTTTTTTTTTTTTGTAATTTTACGTCCTCCAACGTTAAGTCATATCGGACGATGAATGGAATGGGTGAAATGATGCTCCAATGAGCCCAGGGTCCATAGAGCTTAGAGTTACCTGAAATTCGTCTGAGAGGATAAGGGAAACCCCCGGAAAAAACCTTATCCAAGTAACTCACCCTGATCGAGAATCGAACTCGGGACCTCTTGGACGTGAGGCAGACATGCTACCACCACGCTACCGAGGCGGATAGTCTGTCAAATTTGTCACACATAACTACCACAACAGACGGTAACTGTGGGACATAAGCTTAAATCAACAAGCTTTCCTTATTAATTTTGGTAATCAGTTAAGAAGTACTTATTTAAATGTGATAATGTGCATTATAACTAGTTTGCACCTGAAGAGGAGTAGTTTATTTGTGTTAAATTGTTAGTGTTTCATTTATGTATTAAATACAGAAATTTATGTATTACTTTGAATCTTCTCCAAGACCATGGCTGCTAGAGGAAAGAAAAGTATATTAGCAAGGTAGCTCAGTTTATGGTACCTCTCTACTTGCTTCACTAGTATAAGATATTGTGAGGGCATTGTACTTTTGTGAGATAATTAATTTTCCATGACCAAAAGTGCAAGCCTCTGTCTAAATACTTGGCAAAATTGTGACTCCAGGTGGCATTTTGGAAAACGGATGATGAAAACCCTTCAGGAATCTGAAGTTTTGTGGCCAAAAATATACACTAGTAAATATTTGATAGGTTCAAGTGAATAGTTTCTTTAAATGTAATGTAAACAACAAATTACATCAGTCGCTTCTAGAAAACCTGCAGGTAAAATGTCATCTTTAGAGGAAATAAAGCCGTGCATGAATTTGCCTCGATAGGTATACTGAGCAGATGAGTGCGTGCATAATCTCATTTCACGTATTTGCGTGGAAGTAATATTATAGAGTAGTACTAAACAAATAGTGAATCTAATAGGAAGCAACTCAGGTGAACTGAAAACGTCAGGTTGTATCAAAACTGCAACAAGACGTTCAGGATAGTGTTCTAACAGTAATTGTACTGTTCAGTATACTGCTACTAGTGATAACAACTACTGAATTTCCAAAAGGGATGACTTTCCGTATTTGTCGAATGCATTGCAATTGCCCGAGATAAACGTTCCTTTTGCACAGCGGAAGTCCAAATCCTTACAAAATACCCACAGTGCTGCTAGACAAGGACCAATATCGAACAGAGCACGTAACCTCATACTTTGACGCCCACGTCAATGGGCTTGACGCAGCAATGGAGAAATGAAGAAGCCAGCAAGAACTCCACTACACAAAAATGAAAAGACTCATAGGCGAAATATAAAATGTCTCGGGGGAAAAGAGCACACTACAGGATGTCGAGAAACATATCTAGGAGACCGTTGCATTAATAAGGCAAAATTGCGCGTTTTTAATTTCTGCAAGAGCAAAACTCCAAAGCAGTGAAATATCTGTAGATTATGAAAACTGAGGAAATAGTAGAGGCATACATTTCATTTATGAAAATCTTTGAAGAAGTAATACAAAATTCGAGTACCATTCATGTCCTTATAAAGTGAGAAACAGATTGAGCTCTCCTGTAGTATAATATGGATGGAGAACGTAGGAAGCATTCTTGCACATATACAAAACAACGAGGAAAATGCAGTAATCGGTCCAGAGCCAGCTGTTATCTCGTACTGGGAGGAAACCTCTGGAACCTTAGATGTAGGTCAGACTTGTATCTAAATTGCTGTGGGATGGGATAAGAGTATATCTGACAAGAGTTTATTACAAATCAAACTTATCTGTGGGAAGCAAATCCCTAATATGTTTGTTAAAAGCAAATGGAGCTAATTATAGGGTAAATGCCAACGTCCGAATAACATACCTAACATGGAGGAACAAATATTGTAAACCAGGGAAATGTAAAGATAAAGGGATAACTTTGCCATGTCGTATAGATGTTCAGTTGTTAATTAGCAGAGTTAATGTTGAGTCAGTGTAATGTTAAGGAGTAAATTATTACAGTTAATGTACATTTTTATGAACAAACTCACATGGCTAACATGAATGTTCAAAAGCAGATTGAGAAAGGAAATGCGAGCATGAAGGAACATGTAAATCAAACTTCCCGCCTCCCCCCAAAAAACAGCAACAAGATATTATGCAAATGTGACAAGGAAATTAAGAGATATACATGAGGCCCTTGATGGCGCAAGAAACTTTAGAGAAGGATTAGCTAATATATTGAACAAGGGTCTTTCCACATATGACCACGAGGTCAAGTCTCACTTTAGTTTAACTTAGAACCAAGTTAATAAAATTAGAGGCTTCTTGAAGCAGATCTGATAGCACATGCAAATTATGTAAATGTAATTAGTGGCTCCTCTAATGTGTACCACCCAAGTGACAGGAATCAGTGCACTGATGGAGGATGTCAGACCCCAACCTCAAATCAGGCAAACAGTATGGTGCCTATAATTTGAGGGCTTTAGCTACCTACTCAGATGAGTACACATAACGAAACTAAAAATAAAGAGGGAAAACTAGCGGAGACCATCCAAAATAATACTTCGTTCGCGATCTAGGGCAATACTTTGCTCTGAAGCAAATATTTGAACATTTTAAAAGCTGATAGTGAAGCGGAGACATTCAAAATGTCATTACAATTCTATCTGGTTAGTAGTTAATTTTTGAAAACCAGCGGTTCATGGGCTTTGCAAAAGTTGAAACATAAACATCAGAACCATATCCAGTACGGTCTCAGGAATAATTATACAACAAATAATCGATATTACTCATGGTCGACTATTTATTAGAACAGCCCAGAATAGCCAACTATAGAAAACTCTGGGCAAGAATAATAACTTTATCAGTCTCAGTTTCATCTATTCCAGCAACAAATCACCCAGTACTTGAATGTAGATAAGCCACACAAAAACCCGGAGCTCGTTGAGGTAATTTCGGGATTTACGCACCATTTGAAATAGATGTGCCTGAAGATCCCGGATGTTTACTAGACAAAGTTGTGACTATGAAGGTCAACTTAGGAAAAATCAGATCCCAAATTGCAGAAGGGGACGATAAAGGGAGACAGTTTAGGTACACGCGGTGGACCGCTACATAAGTAATAAAGATGATAGGTATAAGGGTGAACAGGAACCGGTTCAAGTATCCATCATGTCGTAAATCAACCCCATGGAATTAGTAAATGAGGGTCAGAATAAGAGATTGGCTTTCCATACGGGAGAAAACCGACCTCAAAATGTAAATGAACAGACGATCATCCTGCGGAAAACCAACTATGGATCGAAACGAAGGTTTGGATTCCTCTCGAGGAACTATAATTGACTTCGGTGATATCACGCAAAATGAACCAAAATATAAAACCATCCAAAATAAGGGGAGTATGAGATGATCGAGTAAAAAAAAGTTCAGATCGAGATGGCCACGAGAAAATACGAAGCATATAGAGAGTCCGGTGCGATCATAAGCATTTAGAGTGATGACCTTTCTAAAGTCTATATCATTGCCAACAAAGAAATTAGTATGCTCAAATGCAGTAAATAAACGGCTCAAGCAGTGATATTCTAGGTGCTATTAAACCTTAAAATTGGAGATATATAGTTTCAATTATAACCTCGTATGTGATTTCCTAAAGGATGTTACTTCGTATATAAGCTAGAACCTCGTATTTATCTTTGAAAACTAAATATCTAGATTTTTTAAAGTAGGCTATAATTATTGTGTTACCCCACTATAGCAATAATATTGTGACGGAGCGCTGAAACACCCTGTGAGCAGCTGGCAACGGAAGACAGGGGAGGCTCGATTAGCCACGCCCTTCCCTCGTTTGTCTTATAGTGGTGACAGCCAGTGGTCGGAAAGAAACATAATTGTGCGTCTGTTTCTGCCCACCTGGTTCCAGAAATTACGGAGTCTGGAACATTCTCCTGGTCACTAGAAACCGGCGATATTCCTATAAAGAGGGGTACAGACAGACGGAGTCAGTTAGTTGTTGTGCTGAGTTGAGTTGGTTTTGGTTTAGTCAGTTGAGTTGGTCGATCAGTTGGTTAGTGTGAGCGAGAAGACAGTCGCAGTTCTTGGTGTAAGAGTTAGTCAGTGACGTGTTAATGAACGAAAGGATTGTGCAACGGAAGACTGTACGAACTGTGTATGAGTATCGGAGTTTATGTAATCGCGAGTACAAGTGAAGTTGTAACGGACGAACTGGTGAATTGTAATTGTGTGCAGCAAGTAATTCTGTGTAATTGGCAAGTGTTAAACTGTAAGACGGTGGAAATAAAGAACATTGTTGAGTGGTGTAATTGGACTTTTTATTCCACGAACCCACAAAGTCACACTGGTGTCAGGAAGCGGGAAAACAACATCACCGAACATTACAACAATGGAGGCAGCATTAGAAAAGATTTTAGCGGAATTGAAACAAATGAAGACGGCCAAGGACAACATCACCGGGAAGATGGAAGAAATGAAGGCCGAACTAATCTCGGAAATGAAGACGGCAAATGAAAACCTCGTTGCAAAAATAGAAGCGGCAAACAACAACCTCATCGCCAAGTTGAAACAAACGAAGACGGCCAACGACAACATCACCGAGAAGATGGAAGAGATGAAGGCCGAGTTAACCACAGAAATGAGAGCAGCGAACGGCAGTCTGGCCACGGAAATGAAGGCGGCGAACGAGGCTCTCGCCGCAAAGTTTGAGGAACGGTTGGCCGGCGAGAGGGATGACGTCACGAACCTGGGCAAGCGGAAGGGTCAAGTAGACGACCGCCTTAATGATTTAGAGGGAAAGGCCGACAACATCGCAAAACCCCTCACCCGCCTGACGGAGGAAAACCGGCCTTATGTGTGGACGGAGGACGCCGAAGACGCTTTCCAGCACCCGAAGGAGACCCTGTGCAGTGCTCCAATTTTGGGTTTCCCACAACCGGATGGCGCCTTCATTGTGGACACCGACGCTAGCGACCATTACATTGGAGGTGTCCTACCGCAGATCCAGGACGGCCATGAGCCCACAAGAGTGGAAGAGAAGGAGCGTGCCGCAGCAGCCCGAGTAGTTGTGGCAGTGCCTGCTGAAGGCTGGGATAGCGCAGGCCTGAGGAGGGAGCAGCTGGCGGACGCAGACTTGGGGCCACTCTTGAGGGAAGTGGACGCAGGGACGAGACCAACCTGGGAGGACATCGCACCGAGGAGCGCCACCTACAAGTCGCACTGGGCCCAATGGAACTCGTTGAAGACCAGAGAGGGCGTGCTGTTCCGGGTATGGGAGTCACCCGATGGGAAGGCGCAGAGAGAACAGTTGGTACTTCCCCGGAGCAAGGTCCCGGAAGTCTTGGAGGAAGTGCACGCCGGTACTTCAGGAGGACACCTGGGAGCGAACCGTATGATTCACAAACTACGGCAGCGCTACTTCTGGCTCAGACTCCGGGCAGATGCTGGTGGTACACCTGGACCGCCTCGCACGCTACGATGGGGCTGTTCGAGACGAACAGCTTTGAGGAGGGAGCAGTGTGACGGAGCGCTGAAACACCCTGTGAGCAGCTGGCAACGGAAGACAGGGGAGGCTCGATTAGCCACGCCCTTCCCTCGTTTGTCTTATAGTGGTGACAGCCAGTGGTCGGAAAGAAACATAATTGTGCGTCTGTTTCTGCCCACCTGGTTCCAGAAATTACGGATTCTGGAACATTCTCCTGGTCACTAGAAACCGGCGATATTCCTATAAAGAGGGTTACAGACAGACGGAGTCAGTTAGTTGTTGTGCTGAGTTGAGTTGGTTTTGGTTTAGTCAGTTGAGTTGGTCGATCAGTTGGTTAGTGTGAGCGAGAAGACAGTCGCAGTTCTTGGTGTAAGAGTTAGTCAGTGACGTGTTAATGAACGAAAGGATTGTGCAACGGAAGACTGTACGAACTGTGTATGAGTATCGGAGTTTATGTAATCGCGAGTACAAGTGAAGTTGTAACGGACGAACTGGTGAATTGTAATTGTGTGCAGCAAGTAATTCTGTGTAATTGGCAAGTGTTAAACTGTAAGACGGTGGAAATAAAGAACATTGTTGAGTGGTGTAATTGGACTTTTTATTCCACGAACCCACAAAGTCACAATATGTTAAAGTGGGGTATTATTGCCTTCATGCCTGCACAAAATGAACAGAGATAGCTAAGAGGTACTGAAAAAGTAACATTAAATACATTACACAATTAGAATCACTCACAGTTTATCTCTAGAAAACGGAAAAATAGATCATGAAATTCAGGTGACAAGCTCAAGAATGACTGCTTGGACTGGACTACACAAGGTAGTGAGAAATACGTTATATGTATGCCGAAAACCTGTTTGTCGCTACCTGAGGGAAAAGGTTGATGATATTTATAGGTTGTCAAAGTTACAAAAAGAGAAGTGTTATTAGAAAAAAACAGAAAAATGTATAAAAAAGCCGGCAAGTGCAGTGTATAATAAACATAGCTTTTAGGTAATTTGCCTGTCCCTCCCAATAGAAGCACTTACTTATCGCGTTGAGTTCAGAAGATAAGTCATCAATGGAATCTATGGAGACTGTATTGTAAAGCTTTCCCACTCCTCCAGATATCTCGTTTCTGCTCAAGGTCTAAACAAACCCGTGGGCTTCAAATGAACTATTAATGAGAGAAACTAACCACCACACTCCACCAGATCGTTTTTGGAATGTAAGTATAGTCCTGTTCTTGTCGAAAGCAAACCATGAAGGATTTCTGACAACCATTGTCATTGTTTCCTAATATTAGCAATCTGAGCAATAAAAAGGTGTAAATCCTCCAACTCCTTCTTTCGTGAGAGCTTTAATTCCTGTTGCTCGGATTACAGCACATGGCTTCCGTGAAACATTTCCATCTGTTTCTGTTGTTAGCTAACCATTTCAATTTTTCAAGCCTTACCCACTGCTATACATTCATCCACCATCATCTTTTTTGCAGAATTTCCTCGGACGTCTGCGTTTTCTAGCATCTTGGTGGTTTCAGTCGAGCGCTACCTTTTTCAATAGCTTCAGCGGGCTTCCTTAAAGTGTGTCCTATTCATTGTCATTTTCTCCCCCTTATCTGCATCTCAATTGGTTGATGATTAGTTTATTTCCATAGGACTTCATTTGAAATAACATTCGGCCATCTTCTGTTAATGACACGCCTTAGTCTGTGATTCAGGAAGACTTGCAGGTGTTTGGTCGTCTTCTTGGTAACTTTCCAACTTTCACAGTTGTAAGGCAGAACAGATTTAACATTTGTATTAAAGAGACGTAGCTTATTCTTAAAAGAAATGCTCTTGTTTCTCCATATGGGATACACTTGAACAAAAGCAAGATCTGCTTTCCTGATACGACTCTTAATGTTTTCTTCTGCTCCTCCAGTTGTAGTAAGTATATTCCCAAGAAATACGAAGCAGCCTATTAGTTATATCTCTTTGTCTATCCATAGACAATCTAGCATCAATCTTGGAATTGATCCTCATCTCCTTTGTCATATGAATACTTATTTTAAGTCCAGCATCTCTGCTTCTTCCCTCAATCGCTTAATCTTCTCTTTCATATCTCTGAACCGTTGAGCCAGTAAGCGGATAGCATCAGTAAAAACAAGGTCTTCTAGCATATCCTGTAATCTCCACTGGAAATACGCTTTACCGACCTCGCTACACTCTCCTCAGCACACTATTCAACACAACTTCGTGATAAACGAAGGGAATTTAATGAGGTCAGATTTGGCCTAGTGACATCGTAAAATAGTTTTTTTTGCGCACTATACACGTAACGTTTTTGTTGAAGTATCACAGAAGAGTTCCGTGTGAAATATGTGTACGATATTCTTCTTGTAGGTACAGGATTTGAAGAAGATGCAGGACATAAATTATAGGTTGTAAGGATTGCGTACTTTCAAAATAATTTCAAACCTACGTAAGTCCAAGTTTTGGTATAAATATGTTGGATACATAAATAGTGGGAAATAAATCACATCTATCTGTGAACGCAGCTATTGAGGATGTGCTATCCTCAAGGAAACAAGTTAGTTCTTCACTCAGCATCCTAATCTCCTGAGGGTATTAGTTTATCCCGAGCTATGCTATGGAGATAGTATCAAAACGATAGTTTTTTAAGAAAGGGATACAGTGGTACTGGAAGGAGACAACACCCTATAAGGAATTAGTAATATTAATTTTCATCTATTTTTCTCTATCATCACTGTCCACCGGCCCCTGTAGGAATAGCGAATAGCAATTTTTCTAAATTTACAGTCGATTTTTCGAAATAAGCATATAGACAAATGAACGTGATAAAAACCTATGTTAAATTCACAGTTTTCTTTGTTTCCTATTTTTCGTTTAAAAACAAGCAGCAAGAGCGGAAGAGATTCCACAACTCCGTGATTCAAGCGGATATCAAGCAGGAAATATTTCCACAGTTTCGGTCGATCAGAGCTAAATATTTGCTAAACCAACAATAGCGAGTTGCTTTCAGACATACATTAAAAATATGCCGCTGTTTAAGTGGACAACCATACTTTACATTTGCAGAATATGCACATTTTTCTTTCCTTAAGGTGACTTAATTCTTCTTACTCTACCGCCCTCGACACATATACCAACAATTAAAACAACTTCTCTATTTGTATGAAGTCTTAAAAAGTACTCACAACTTTAGAATGACTTTTGGAAGAACAAAACATATAACAAGAATGTAACTGCAATAATTCTTAAGCATAGTTGTGTTTGAGTAAAACACACGTAAAACAAAAAGTTATGAGTTATTTGTAGGAATTAGCTGGTGTGAGTTCTACGTTTATTAATATATTCCAGTTGTTTTACTCGGCACTGTAAATTGTACATACAAAGCAGTGCATTGTGTCTTAGGTGTCTGCGCCCATCAGAAAATATATTTGATTTGATAGTATACATATAAATAACAAAACATACTGTGAATACTTTTAGTAAAATACATATATAATTTTAAATATGCCTTATATTTTGGTAGACATTATTCCATTAAATAACTGCCCAAGCTTAGACAGCTATAAGATCAGACTACGCTATCCTTCATATGATGATGATGATGATGATGATGATGATGATGATGATGATGATGATGATGATGAAAGTTGGCGCTACAGGCCATGTAGACCCTCGGCCTCACTAACCACCCTCTTCCATTCTACTCGTCCTCTGCTTTTCTTCTTCAGCATTTAACCCCCAACTTTCTCAAGTCGTCTTCTACATCATCTGCCCAACTTTTCCTGGGTCATCCTCTTCTCTTTCTGCCATCCAGCTTTCCTATGAATATCTTCCTAACTATACTGGTTTCCAGCATTCTCTGCACATGACCAATCCACCTTATTCTTCCTTGTTTGATTTTCATTTGGTTCTCCAAATAGGCACTGTAATTCCAAGTTAGTCCGCATTCTCCATCCGTCCAAGTCCCACAAGTCGGCCGTGAGCTGCCGGGCAGTGAAGGTCGTGCCTACCATGCGATACGGTGACGCTGTTTTGCCTGCTGTGCGGTGTGAGGTTCAGCGGTCGAATTACGGCTTTTGTTCTCAACGACTCTCAGTTATTTTATTTCTCGTTATTCGTTCCTTGGTGCCTCAGCGTGCCTGAAGCCTGAGGCCGGATTTTGTTTTTGTGTTCACGCGGTAATAGCGCTACTGTTAGCATGGAAATCTACGGCAGAATAAATACACTGCGAGTGAAATTTGAGATCACTGCGACGAGGCCAACGGCATTAGAAGTTCATGAATTTGTTGCAGATACCTTGAAGCTTACTGCTGACCAAGTGGATACGCTGCAGTTAATTGCGCGGGATCGAGCAATTTATATAAAGCTCATTTCGGTGATTCTACTGGAAAGACTGTTAGAGAAGTTTGCTGGTTCCGCGGTGTTTACGTATGCGAACGGAGAGCGTACAACAGTTACAGCCGAAAGGGCCACAGGCAATACCACCACGGTGCGTGTGTTTGATCTACCGCCGGAGATACCGAACGAGATAATACGACAAAAATTGGAGCAGTATGGCAAAGTGTATGAAGTTCGGAGAGAGCAATGGGGCAATGCGTATAAAATACCTGTGAATACTGGTGTTCGTGCTGTGAAAATGGCTCTGAAAACTACGATTCCTAACACCATTATGGTTGTGGGCTATCGTGTTACAGTGAGCTATGCTGGTCAGGTGAAAACCTGCTATGTATGTGGGGAACCCACTCACGTCAAAGAGAACTGTCCCAATAGAAAGACGGTCTTACCTGTACCATCACTTCTGCGCAGGGAGCCCCAGGAAACACAAAAAGAAATTGCAGTACAAGAGAGTGTAATCCAGTCGCAGGAGCTGCCACAAGCAACATAGATGTCCCCTGTGTCCGCCGTCATAGTAGACAGTCAACCACAAATGGATCCGAAACCAACGGGGTCCGAGGACTGCCGTGAGGAGGTGACGTCGCCCGATTGTACGGAGGCGGGAGTTCTTGTGACGGAGAAGCGTAAAATTGGTGCTGCGACCGCCCCCCAGCCTACCCATATATCTTCGGGGACCAATTCACGAAAGAAAGCCAAGAAGTCGAAAACCGCCCAGTCTGCTGGAGAATGGAGTGCTTCAGTCACGCAGGACGCCCCGTCGATGTCGAGCGCTGATGAGTCGACTCTAGAAGACGGTGATAAATCTGCAATGGAGGTAGTGTCAGGGAAGGTTCCGGGAGATGCATTGCAATCAGTGTCTGTGACAGTAGACGCAACTGGTAGTCCTGGACATCCTCGAGTAGTGCTCGCTTCCAGAGACCCTCGTCTCAAACCACCGGACGCGCTAGCTAAAGTTTCAATTTCTCAATAGTTGTCCGAACCATTATCATACCCCTGCACTGGTTTCTCCCTGCCTTGTATTTCTGGAGTCTCATGACTACGCTACCTCGTATTCAAATATTGGCTACTGTCAATGTTAACGGCATTAGAAATCTACGAAATCAAAAATTGTTACACCAGTTCCTCACGACGCATGACGTGGACGTGTGTTTCTTGCAGGAGGTTAATACGCATAATTTGTCAGCCCTGTATAATTATAATCACGTGGTTAACTTGGGCCCAGAAGGCAGAGGCACTGCCCTACTCTATCGCCGTGGTATCCAGTTTTCTGACTTTCAATTACATCCATCGGGGAGCGTCGTATCGGCTGTGCTGGAGAACATTGCTCTGATTAACGTTTATGCTCCTTCCGGTTCCAATCGACGACAGGAACGTGAGAAGTTCTTTCAACAGGCGTTGACAGCCCATCTACTTTCCGGTAAGGAGTGTATTATTGCAGGGGATTTCAACTGTACGCTTCAGGCTAAGGATCAGAAAGGCGCTGCCAATCTCAGCCCAATGCTTCTGCAGTTAGTGACGCAATTACATCTACGTGATGCCTGGGAGTTGCAGCATGGTAATACGGTGCAATTTACCTTTTTCCGAGGCGCCTCTGCATCCCGACTGGATCGTCTTTATTTATCTGACACCTTGGTTCCCCATTTCCAGCGCATTGAGGTTCATCCCGTTGCCTTTAGTGACCACCACGCCGTGACGTGTGCTCTAAAACTCACGGCTCCTAGTCTAGATACTGGAAGGAGTTACTGGAAAATCAATTCAACCCTATTTCAGGATGAGGACTGTCGATTGCATTTTGCTACAAGATGGAGAGCTTTAAAACCCTCGTATCACCGTGCCTACCGTAAATCAGAATGGTGGGCCGTTACGGCAAAACCGGCCATCAAAGCATTCTTCAAAACAATTAGTTTTGAGAAGGCCCGTGAAAGAAGAGAGGTGATGCAATTTTACAATGAGGTGCTTTGGAATCTACATGAGCAGCAGAATCGAGGTGCCGAGGTCGCTCCGGCTATCAGGAGAATAAAGGAAATAACTAAAAGCAAACAAGATCAAATGCTGCAGGGTTGCGCCATTCGGTCCCCCTTGTCGCACGTTCTCTCCGATGAACAAGCCTCCTTTTATTCATTGGCCAAGGCACGCTCTCTTGGACAGGCCAAGTACATTTCATCACTCACTGACGCTGCTACTGGTGTGGTGTTACACGGGACACGCCAGCTATTGCCTTATCTTCAGGAGCAATACCAGCGCCTATTTGGCGAGGCTCAAGCGGAACCCATGGTTAGCGCGGCGGCCCTGAGTAGCCCCGTGGCTCACATTAGTCAGTCCACGGAGGAGAATCTACAAGGTCCCATTACGGAACGAGAAGTACATCAAGTGGTGCAACATTTGAAACGCAATACGGCGCCTGGCCCGGATGGTCTTTCTTATGAATTTTATCTTGCATTCTGGCCGATAATTAAGGATGAGTTTGTTGCAGTGTTACAGGAATTATGGGATGGAGGCTGGTTTCCAGAACATTTCGCGGATGGAATTATAATTTTACTCCCGCGGAAACACTGCCCTCAGGCAGCGATGGACTTTCGCCCAATAACACTGCTTAATTCAGATTACAAAATCTTTGCGAAGCTTTTGGCCAGAAGACTAAAACCAGCATTTGAGGAGGTGCTCCATGTCAATCAAACAGCTCTTCAACGCAAGAACATTATTGGTGCCCTTACGGAATTAAGAGATGTGGTCGTCCATCTTGAGCAGCACCATAGCTCCTTGGCATTAGTTAATCTGGATTTTCATAGAGCTTTTGATGGAGTTCAGCACTGGTATATCTGGCGGTGTTTGCGCGCAGCTGGGGTACCTCAACAAATGGTAGCGGCGATTCAAGGGCTTTATCGCCAAGCGTCGTCAAAAATACTTTGTAACGGCTTTTTGTCGACACCTGTTCCAATACGACAATCAATCAGGCAGGGGTGTCCCTTATCTATGGGACTGTTTGCCTTGACTCTCAATCCATTACTCCAGATGCTACAAGATAGACTGCAAGGCTTAAATATAGCTGGGGAACGCCTTAAAGTAATGGCTTACGCGGATGACGTGACGGTTTTGGCCAAAGATCACCAGGATATGGAGGAGATAGCCACGGCGATTGTGACTTACAGTCAACTTTCGGGAGCTCAGCTCAACGCCCACAAATCAGAAATCCTTCCACTAGGTACCTGGGAACATCCACCAACTTTGCTGCATATGAAAGTGGTTCCACAGACCACTATACTAGGGGTTATATTTACCTCTAACATATCAGAAATGATTTCTCTTAATTGGACCCAGAGGATCAACGCGCTACGTTTTAACTTACATGAAGATCGCTCTCGAAATCTAACGTTGTTGCAACGCGTCTGGCACATCCATACATATGCCTTGAGTAAACTGTGGTATGTAGCGCAGATTTTGCCGCTCCCTAAGCAGTTCGCCCAACGTTTTGAGACTCTGCTCGGATACTTCTTGTGGACGGGGAAAGCATATCGAGTTGCTCGCCCGCAATTGCGTCTTCCTCTAAAGCAAGGTGGTTGTGGTCTAGCGGATGTTGACAACAAGTGTATGGCGCTGTTGGGAAAGAGAGGATTGTCCTCGTTACTGAGCAGCGAGTCTCCGATTGACAAGAAGTTTTGGTATGACCAGTTACATACCGTGGAGAGACCTACACGGGAATTTAATCGTTTGGTTGCCAAGCTTCGTGCTCTTGAAAATTCTGGGGAGCGACTGGAGGATTTTCTGACTACCAAGAACCTCTATCGTCACTTGACGAAGCCAGGTATTCAACGACCCAATGTAGAAACAAAATACAGTCGTGACTGGAAATGCGTTTGGGCCAATGCAACCAACTGTAACCTTCCGTCGATATGGAGAGAAACGGTTTATGAAGTGGTTAATGAAACGGTTCCAACTGCAGAAAAGATGTGGCGTCACGGGAGAGTGAATTCGAAGATCTGTGGCGTATGTGTGGAAGAGGATACACTTGAACATCGCTTGTACAACTGTCAGCGGGCTAACTTGATTTGGACCTCCATCCAAGACACATTACATAAACTTCGTCCAGAAGAATACTTACGTTCGGTACCACAGCTGGTACAACTGGAGTTTCGTTTCAAGGACAAGAAATTTCACAATTTTCTGTGTGGTTGGTTGCTGGTGCACTACATTGGCTGATAAAAGTAAGGCGTGGAGCCAATGAGTTGGGAAAGCAGCTACGTATATTTTTGAAAGAGCAGAGATGGACCTCTATACGGAAGAACACCTTACGTTCTCTGGAGCCATACATTTATCATTTGGAACAAATGCAGATCTAAGAACCATCTAAACAAATAGAACCCTTCATTTGTCTCACAGTACAAGCCAATAAAACAAGGAAAAAAAAAATATTACCCGGTACCCATTCCCGTCTTAAATAAATAAACAAAAAAATATGAAAAAAAAACCATGAAAAAAATAAAAAAAAATAAAAAAAATAAATAAATAAATAAAATTAAAAAAAAAATAATATAGAATAAAAAGAAAAAAAAACAAAAAGTCCCTTATCACTCCAAAAATATTTCTCAGGATCTTCCTTTCCCACCGTAATAACTATTGTTCTTCTCTGGTTGTCAGCACCCAACTTTCTGAACCATACATTACTATTGGTCTCAGTACAGTTGTATACACTTTAATTTTAGTATTCCTACTGACGTTTCTTGATTTAAATATATTCTGCAAGGCATAGAAACATCTGTTACCACTTGCTATTCTTTCTTGAATTTCCACTGATGTTTTATTATCTACTATAGATCCCAGATATTTAAATTTTTCCATTCTTTAGTATTATTTCTCATGCAATTAAACTGTAGGTTCTCACTTCTTGCATCCCCATCACCTCCCATCTTCATATATTTGGTTTTACTAACGTTCACTACCAATCCTAGATCTTGTGCTTTCTCTTCCAACACTATATAACTTTTCTCAAAAGCTCTTATATTCCTTGCGAGAATTGCCACATCGTCAGCATATGCCACTCTTTGTACTGATCTGGAAAGTATGGTTCCTCCAGGGTTTATGGGTAATTGTCGGATTAATTTTTCCAGTGCTAAATTAAACAGTAGTGTGGATAGCACTTCTCCTTGTCTCAACCCCTCTCCACGGTAAACATACTGATAAATCTTGTTCCATTCTAACCCTGCATCTTGTCAATTCCACATTCATTCTTGACAATCTCACCAGTTTCTGTGGTATTCCGCACTATGTTGCAAGCGAGAAACCTGTACTTCCATAAGTAATAATTTTTTCCTTATTTCCGCCTTTACAGATGCTGCCAAAATATACGAATAAACCTCTTATTACCTCCAGATCCTTCTGCAGCATCGTGAAATATGTTACAAGTTTTCCACGTTCCCACCTTACGCCATGTCTTGTGTTTCATATCCAAATTCTGAGTTTCTTGTATGTAATACCTAACTCAAAAATATCTTTTCTTTTCTATATAATTTTTATCTATCTCTGTAGCTTAAATGACTTATTGTGAAATAAGATTCAATTTTCACGTCTGCTGATAAAACAAATCGGTTTTTGAGTTCCTTAAGAGAATCGTATACGTTTGCATTTCCCCTTTGGGGATGTCCTTTAAGCCATATTTTTGCTAACTACTTTGCCTCCTCGACAAACATTTTGGATGCCCTATGTCATCCATGGAGAATTGAAAACATTTTACTCTGAGAGCTGTTTCGTCACTTTTGATTATAGACTACCAGTACCTAACATAATTTATTTTGGCAACTATGCCGTATATTCCCATCATCCTACCTCAAGAAGAATAATGGTTATGACATTGAGTATCGTTTTCAGCTGTTCGCTGTTCGTAGAGATGACGTAGCCTGCTTTATGCTCCATTATTCACTTTACAATATGCCTCAGGATATCTTGCTTCAAGCAGTGTTGCCAAATTGTTTTGCTATTACATCTGGTATTTTTGAACGACTATGTAGGTACATCAATCTTTCATTTGCCTAAGGGAAATTTAATTCTTTTAAAACTGCTATAGCTGAATCCCGATTTTCTGAAATTGCCGTGATTTCATGTAGTTATTGCAAATTCAGAAACAATTTGAGACCATCTTTCCTGATACATTCACTGTTAAAAGAAAAACTTACCGTTTGGATTATATCCTCATAGTATAATCTCGCTGTTATTATTCAGCCTATTTATTTCTCTTATCCGAATAATGGAGCAGTTGAGACAGCAAACATACTAAGAGATTGTTTAAACCTACTTTCATCACAGGATTTGCCTGCAATAAAGATACAGGTGAACATGGTAAACTAAATGTTTAGCAAGCTATTTTGTAAATTTGACTTGTAAGTACTCGATAGTTACTAGCCAGTTTAGTATCAACTGCGTCTCTCCCAGTTAACGATTACATGAGTATTAGCATATAGCTCCTTCAGTGACAGTGGGCGATTAGTCACAAAATTATATAGTTTTTCAATTACAACAGAAAATAATGACAGTGAAACCGCAAAATGCTCAAAAGATCAATGCAAATTCTTCAAATTCCGGAATATATGGAGTGATTAACTTGGGCTGTACGTGATACACAAACAAATTTTGCAAAGTTTTTTTTAGAACAGCGCGTTTGCAAGAGTAAAACATCAGGTGGGAAAAATAACAGCCCCCACAAACACACACACACACACACACACACACACACACACACACACACACACACACACACACACGCACACACACACACACACACACACACACAAAACACAAACACACAAACCTGCAGCTTACCTATGCATGTTCTTACTGATCACACATTAGTTTCGAACTAGATAACAGCTGTGTCGAAACCTCACTTGCTCTTTTAGTGTCCGTATATTGGGCATATCATGGATCGTTTAAGTGAAGTGTATAAAACACAGATATCATGTTACATTACACTAAGTATAGTGTACTTATTAAGATCATTGTTGGACCGTACTTTGTAAGCGACTTGAGAACTGATGTTGCTGATTCAATGTAGAGTATGTTACTGGACAAAACACGCGACTTTAGCATCCTAAATTTCGGGCATTAACTGTTGTAGACATCAAAACACCATCTGCAATGTTTGTTTTGGGACGCGCCTCTCACCAAGGCAGCCCGGGTTCTATCTCCAAGCGACCTCAAAGTGATATTTGTAGTGGACTACACGGCGCTGGGATGGGTTTTCTCCAAGATCTCCGATTTCCCCCGCTATCTCATTCCACCGGTGCTCCAACTTCATCTCATATATCATCAGTGTCACCGTCTGTAGTGCCCTATGTAGTAAACGCGGGCGTTAAACACTACGCATTTCACATTTTCGACTCGGTGTTTCAACATATTTGGAAGGTGATGAAACTGAAAGTTTGTAACAGTCTAACGTTAAAGTTTCTTTTTCGTTTATTCTACTGAGTTGCTCAGTCAAAGTCCCCAATGGAAGCAC
The DNA here is from genome assembly GCA_030765055.1 of Mantis religiosa. NCBI lineage: Eukaryota > Metazoa > Arthropoda > Insecta > Mantodea > Mantidae > Mantis > Mantis religiosa. The sequence continues at coordinate 65,834,097 of CM060952.1, read as the reverse complement.
GGAGTAAGTACAAACAAATGAGAGACAAACGAATTGCGGTAAAGGACTCAGCATTTATTGAACATGTGCAATGTGGTCCTCCGCACGTCAATACACAGCTGTGCAGATTTTGCCGCTTCAGAACTGATATGAAAAACTACTATTTCTCATAGGCCACTGCTGTAGTTTGTTGTAATAAATTAAGAGTGGTGCATTAAATATTCTCTGCTAGGAAATATAGTGCGCACAGTATAAATAAAGCACAGTACATTATGTAGTAACACCAACCACATACTCATTACACACATTTACATGTACCGTATTTCTGGCACCTTTGGGTGTAATTAAAACCTACATCGAGATGATGTTTAGCTTGAAACGATGGTATACAATAAAATGCAAACTTTTATAAGCTTTGTATGAACCAAGCCAATTCAAAATGACTAAATAGGGCATTTATCCACAAATGTGTTAGATGTACAAAATTACATTTATTTTGTAAATTAGATAGACCCGTTTCCTTCAAGGAAGCAAGGAAAACATGTGGGTTAATTGTGACAGATGCTTTTACATTTTTAAGTAAATATCACATTGATCTTTATTCACAGTATTCTTATAATCATTTTAATGTGTCATTGTAATTAAAGATCGTTCGTTTACACTGTAATGGTTCTCATCCCCATTCATGTATTTTAGAGCTTAAATACTCATATTGTTATGGATCTGAGTGCGAAAGTAATAAACATGAAAATACCTCAATAGAAAGTATGGAAAATTATGCGAGAAAACAAGAAGAAACAGTAGAACTAACTTGCAATTGTCAGAAACCTGTGTGTTTGTAGGAATTGTGTATACATAATATACAGAAATATATGATAACAATATGCACGTGCATACATATTTGCAAACACACACACACACACACACACACACACACACACACACACACACACACACACACTCATGCTTGTGTACATATATAAAGTGCAAATATCACAAATGTAATGGGGCATGCTTTTAGTTGAAAATAAAGAGAAAAAACATATACTGACATGCACATTACATACATGCATATACACATACAATGGTACATACATGCACAAATAAAAAATCCAAATACCCATAGAACCATGTAATACGAAGCGTTCTGCGTTCTGGCAGCGATCAAATAAGTATAAAATCCAAAACACATTTTAAATAAAATACATTAATTAAAACAGCATCAAAATTAGGAGAAAGCCTCCATCCTGCAGACAGAGTGTGCGTTCAAAAGGCACAGCCTGCAGTATAATATTGAATTACATAAATGAGAGCATAATTAACTGGAAAACCGGAACAGCAGTCGTCTTCTAAAATACAATAGTGGTTACAAAATTCAAAGTGCAAACTCGCCAGTGACTGCTACAACAGACAAGCGGCAAAGATAATAATTTTAATGCTCTCACATAAAGGCAAGACAGAAGAGATTCTAATGTTGGAGAGAAACAAGTTGTAGTGAATAGTGTAACCGTATTGCAGTGGAGCTTCTCAACAGTAGTCAAGTCGAAGCGAAACGATAGAAAAGACTTTGGCTTCATGAGAGTACACGTAAGAGTACACGTGGGGTTTCAGGGAAACAAACTAGCAGACCAACTAACAAGGGAAGCAACACAGATAAAAGCGGGAAGGTTGTCTAGATTAACATTCCCAGAACTCATATCATCAAGGAAGCAGAGGAGAAAAGGCGAAGTAGGTGGAAAAACCAGAGCACAACAAAGGGACCTATCAGCAACATGCTTTTCCCTTCACTGCAAGAATGCTTAAAACAGGGGATTCCAATCAATATACAATTACAGCCCTCCTAAAGGACGACGGAGAAGGACAGTGAACAGTTCAACAGGTTCAAAGTAATAGGAAGTGAAATGAGCAAGTGTGAGACACAAAGCTAACCAGTGAATCATTTAATATATGAGTGCACTCTCCAGAACAGTGAAAGAGAAATATTAACAATAAAACAAAATTTGACTGGGGGTAGCTTCCATTAAATCATTATTTAATTAAACGCCATTTACTAGAGGTTGTGAAACTTGTTTATATAACACACTTTGAAAAACTGTGAAAGTATAATTGTAGATGTATTGGTTTTACATATTTAAATTAATTAAAGAGTTGCATTTAGTGCTACGATGTACAGGACTATGCAGTATTAATACAATAAATTAAAAAAATATACACACTAATAGGTGCATACATATTTACACACAACCACCTACCCACCCACCTGCCAACCCGACCGCCCACCCACCCACCCACCCACCTACCTACCTACCTACCTACCCGACCGCCCGCCCACCTACCTACTTACCTACCCACCCGCCTACCAACCCGACCGCCCGTCCACCTACCTACCCACCTACCTACCTACCTACCTACCTACCTACCTACCGACCCACCCACCCACCCACCCACCCACCTACCTACCTACCTACCTACCCGACCGCCCGCCCACCTACCTACTTACCTACCCACCCGCCTACCAACCCGACCGCCCGTCCACCTACCTACCCACCTACCCACCTACCCACCTACCTACCTACCTACCTACCTACCTACCTACCTACCTACCTACCTACCTACCTACCTACCTACCTACCTACCTACCTAAGGAACTCGCCGTGGCTGAAAGGTTACACCACTCGGATCTCCCCAAGGGGCCCGGGTTCGTTCCCAGGCGATGGCAAAGTGAGATTAGTGGTGGAAATCACGGCGCTGGGCCGGTTCACTCCGGGATCTTCGGTTTCCTCCACCATTTCATTCTACTGGAGCTCCATGTTAAACACATGTACAATCAGTGTCACCGACTGCGGTGCCGTATGTAGTCAAAGCGGGTGTTAAACCCTACACACTACATACATGCACAAATGCATTTGGACAGCCTTTCCTACCTATGTCCGTGCATATACAGAAATCATTGCTTTCTCACAGAACAAAAAGTGAGAGAGCTAGTTAAATCTGATTTTTGATTGAAGAAATCAGAATAGTCCAATAGATAAAGCAAACAGCTTCTGAACTGAACTCTTAAAATGGTTTTGAATACTCTGTCATAGTAATTTATTCAACCTAAACTTTAACATTCATGAATTTAAAATATGGCATGAAAAGTGGGAGTACCTCAGGGAAGTTGATAGCATCACTCACTATTCAAATAAGACACCAATGTTGAACGGAACATAAAAACGCAAGTATTCCCACTTGCATGTAGTAGCAAAAAGAATTAAATTTTGTCATCCATTAGCTAAAGTTCCGGAGGACAGAGGTAACAAATTCTCAAATGGTAATTGAGTCCTCTTCTACACTGAGCGAAACGGAATGAATCCCCAGAATTCTAAAAACGTTCCATGAATATTCAATTTGTTCCCTTATTTTGATTCAAAGTGAAAGCTGTTGGCATAAAGACAAAAAATTACAGTTTGTTTTGTTATAGAAATCTCCTGTTGAAATCGCAATATTTTATTACATTTTCAGTGTAGCTAAAACGTTTCAACAGGCTAATAGATGTTGCTATTTTAGAATTTAAGATACTTCTATAGTAATTTATATACTCTCACTTCAAATATTAACTCTACATAGTTGTATCAGGTACAATTGTCTTTAAAATTCATACCTTAAGTTTTTATTTGTCTATTGATAGGATGAGTATGAACCATTATATAATTATAACAATGCCATTTATTTTACTAAATTTACTAAATATATCAAAAATAGCTAAAAATAACTTGTTTTAAGGCAAATGCAGAAGCAAACATCAAAAAACAGAGAAAACTACGAAAAGCGAAAGTTTGACAACCGGTAACAAGGACATAATAATTAGCGTAGTGGATAATATTATACATTTTCATCACCGCCACATACAAAAATTACCACAGTAGTACAATTGGTAAAAACACTGAACCAAGGTGCTATTAGCTTTAGCGATAAACATTTTGCTTCTTCTGAGCAAACGTAGGATAAAAATCTTTGTTAGTTTGCGAACCAGATCTCAATTAAAGACTGACAATTTAAAGTTACAATTGCAAAACAAAAGAATATCTAAAATGTATTTAAGGGTATAAGGAGTTTCTCGGAAATAATTTCTGTTCTGTTTGCGGCAAAATTATAAACAAAATGCTACAGAATATCAGAATTGTGACCATAATTTGAGTCTTCAGTTTCACTTTGCCTTTTCAAATGTAGAAATATTTCGTAAGAACTTGGGGCAGTCACAGAGAACTAAGAGGACAGAACCATCTATATATTGGAGAAATGGAAGGTTGATAAGCATAATGATTAATTGCAGATTAATTACACGCAAGAAGGTGTTACATATATATCAAAGGGACTTGTGCATTCTTTGAAAGAAAGCCTTCAGTAATAATATAAATTTAGAACTGGAAGAAAAAACAATAATCACAAATCTTAAATTTAAGCATTGGAAAAGAGGGCGAAAGGATACAAGAACAGAGGAACACAAATTTGGAATGAAAAGTTTTGCACACATATTATAGATAAAAAAACTACGTATTTAAGTTTCCTGAGCAACCAAACAGCAGACAATTGAATAGAATATCAGAGACTAAGCGTCGTGGTGAGAATGAGGTGCGAAAAATAAACAGCAAATGTGGAAATATATGTGAATGACTTACAACACGACCTACACTGGCGATAACATAAAGTATACAAGTTTTGAAACAGCTGAGCAGGAACGAAGAAGACACATTGTACTATATATATAGTTATATATAGTTATATATATATAACTCAAAAATGAAAAAGAATTAATACTAAAAGAAGATTGGACAAAGATAGAAGAGGAGAACCTTGAAATAAATTATAGCGAAAAGGTATGTGTAAACTAAACGAAGCCTTTCAATACATTTAAAAAACGAAAATACTGGAAGTGATAATTTGGATGTGTAGCTAACGGAATATACTTGAATTAAACTGCAAACAACATTATTGTAACGTATTACTACGTGCATGAAAAATGGACATTCGGCAGGAGAATGGAATACATGGTTGATGGTCGCAAGCTTCGAAAGCTAACATCGACCAAAACGTAATATCTATTAGAATCAGGATATGGATATATGCTAAAATTATAAGCAAAGTATTATACCTATTTCAAAGCAATATAACTGAAGGACTACCAACATGGGTTTAGGAAGTATAGTGTTTGGAATAACTGCATCTTTAAAATAATTAGCTAATTGAAAGTGCAAAGTAACTGGAGCGAATTATTGATTATGAAGCCGAAACTTCGAGAGCGAAATTTCAAAGCTTGTATAAATAAACAAGCCAATTTTAGAAGCTGGCATATGATTTCCTTCCACATGGAAAAACACAATTTTAGGTATTACAGAAAATGTCAGAATCTGTTAAATAATGATAGAGTGACATAGAAGAGGAAGTTGATTTATCTGTAGTGACACACAACTGGACTGCGTGAAGAAGATTCGTCCCTGAGTGTTAATGTATAAATTTTCCTTTCTCACCAATGCTGGTGTTAGGAGTCGCCTGGGTCCCCTCAAAGCGAGGGAGCCAAACCATATTAACCTGATAGATAAGATAAGGCTTAGGGGTCGCCCAACGCCTTGGATGAATGAATGGTGGAGCAATTGATGGGATGAAGGTGGGAAAACTTCAGAATCCGGAGGAAACCCACCCCAGCGCCATGCTGTCCACCACAAATTCCACTTTGCGGTCGCCTGGGATCGAACCTGGGCCACCTAGGTGAGAGCCAAGTGGTCTGAAAAGGTAAATGAGATATATATTAATATAATCTAGTGAGAACATGTGAAAGGATCTGATGTCCATAATAGTTCTCTCGTTAGTCTTCACAATGTTATTAGAGTATAAATATCCTGATTGAGGCGGAGTATTTCCTCGCAGGCAGGCCTAAATTCTGAAGAAATTCCATGAAAAACAGAGTATGAGCTGTTGTAGCAGAATTAGAGCAGCATACAAAAATTATCTAAGAAAAGAAATGAGGCTGAAAAAGCCGGATTTGTGCGTCACTTCTACATAACCACGGGACTTAAGTTATCAAAACGGAACAAATAGGTAATGTGGATAAAGTCAAAGGTCAGTGTCCCTGACATACAGAGAAAGAAAATGAAATCGGGCAACCCCTGAAATAGGGAAGGGAGGGAACCTCACAGTTTAGGAAAGAGGAGCATGGTGAAGTGCATCCGCGGCACCTAAACCCAGTCTCTCTATCCACTGACCTTTTAAGGAAAGTGAAGGGAAGTGGGTAAGTGTCAATCATCAGTATTTAACTTATTGTGAAAGTAAATTGGTTACTAACGTCCACAACCGGTCATTAGTGACATTATTCTAAATAGCTGGACTATTTTGCTAATACCAGTTCAATTTTCTTAATTCGTCTGAACAAGAATCCAGTGATTGGGAAGGAAATAAACATGTGACGTATAATAAAAATTGCAAGCCCGAAAGAAAGCACCGATTTGCAAATGTTCCTAGGCACTACGTTGTTTTGTAATTTCGGTTAACAATATAGTTGGTTAACAATTCGGTTAACGTTGAGTTAACAATTTGTTATCCACCACCGGGATGAGTAATGTAAAACGTCATATGGGTAGAACATTTAAAAAAGCCCTTTTCACTACATTAAAAGGCAAACGAAGAAACGGCAAAGCGTTGAAATGCAACGGAAGAATGAAATTTGAAAAACATTCACGGTAAGTTGAAAATTTATGTAGCAATCATAATAATGAAAATTATGGAAAGCTACTGAAGTATGAAATAACAATCAATG
>CM060952.1:65721144-65826325 GCA_030765055.1 Mantis religiosa | reverse complement strand
GAGAGAGAGAGAGAGAGAGAGAGAGAGAGAGCAAACCGGATCATACAAGAATTGCTGTGCGCTTAATGGAGCAAACTCAAATTTGAGATTGCAAAATCAAATGCAAGGCATTTAGTTCAAGAAAAATTGTGCTCTGCGTTCAGGTAAGAGTCATTGTAGCTCAGATTCCTACAAAAATGTTTTGTTGAAATGTGTTTCATAAAGCGTGCTTTTTATGCACACTCTTGTTTTTGTCATGTGTTTAGTCACGTTATGAAGCCGTTTTGGGAGGTTCAAATAGAGCTGGAGTAATATTGGCCGAAGTGATTACTGACAAAGTTCCTAGTGGCAAGGAGAGACGAAATTATGTTATAAGTGCTAGAAGGATGGAATGAACAATATCTGTTACAAAACGAGGATATATTAGTCCCAATTAAGCTATGGAATGTCATATAAATGAACAAGGAATGTTGTAAAATACAGATTTTGTTCCGTTTCAAATGTTAAAGCATTAGTATATATCACATTCGAGTTTCATTGCACTCATTTCATTTCTCGATTGCTTTCTACCCTTTGAATAATGCATGCAGCTCATGGAAGTTCACATTTATCTCATATAAGACAAAATAAAAAAAGAATCATGCCAGGGATCTACATAGAGTTTGCAGAAAGACGCATTTGGAGGCTATCGTCAAACAAAGGAACAAATATACAAGTACCCGCACTGGATGTCAAAACTCGCCGCAAACTCTACTGGCCGAGATTAGAGGAATAATATGCAGAGAATATGCTTTCTAACGAAAGTATTGATTTGCTTAGATGCACTTTTTAAACAAACAAAAACTACGGCTTTGCTAAGCTATATGGCGTAGCAGTAATAACAACATGACCTACGCGCGCATATGGAGTTACTATAGTTAGTTTCTTCAACGGCCTATTGCTCCTTATACTGCTCAACCTCTTTGCATCCATTCACGTTCCCACCTCGGTAGCGTAGATGGTAGCGTAGCTGCCTCACGTTCAAGAGATCCCGAGTTCGAATCTCGGTCAGGGTGAGTTACCTGGATAAGGTTTTTTCCGGGGATCTCCCTCATCCTGAAAGACGAATGTCGGGTAACTTGAAATTCCATGGATCCCGGACTCGCTTGAGTATCATTTCAAAAATTTCATTCATCGTGCGATATGACTCAACGTTGGAAGACGTAAATTAAAAAAAGATCCATTCACATGCTCTTAAATATTTTATACATAATTTTTATTATATAAAATACCACATTGTACAAAAACACATAAATACAAAAACAAAGAGATAAACATACATGATCGCTCGGAAGTAAGATTTGCAAGATTTCGTTTCCTGAATACCAACAAAAACTTTTCTTGTTTTTCTAAATCGGATTCTAATGCCCACTTTTAATGTAAATAATGATTCTAAAGGAATGAGTTGTGAAAACTAGTAGACAAATATTTTTTTAGTATGAAAGGAAGTAGGTTATGCAAATTTTCGAACTTCCTTTGCACTATCACAGTATCACAATTTAGGAAAACGAAATCACAAGGAAGGCATTAATAAGTAAACACAGGAAATGAGAATTTATAAATATATTTCCGTGTTATGTTCAAAGCATGCCAAAAACATGGAGATGGTAATAACGGTGTTTACAGATTGAAATGTTCAAGCACTTTATTGATCATTTCATATGTGCTGCGATTAGTCTTTAAAATGCTGCCGGGCTATGCCTGTAGTCAAGTCAAGAGAAACAAATATCTCTGACTCCTTTGAATCTATAACACGCGAGGTCGGGATCAGGTCGAAAATTCAGCTTAAATGGTAAATATCAAAATTTTGTCACCTCCCCGTATATGAAACGTTATCTAAATAGTGAAAATATCGAAGGCATGCACATATGTGTAAAGAACTTGTACTGTTACACGTTATACACATAGGTAAGAATGAAAGATGCAATAGTACTCTAAATAGAGTGTACTCATAACTTAAATAATTTAACTACGCAAAATCCTTTATGCTGCAGCTTGACATTAGTTAATAGGAGAACAATCCCGTGTACTGCATTGAAATTTTAGGTTTTAGGTTTCAAATCAAACAAACATGGTGAAAGATTAAGATCATTCTGAAGAGCTACATCATTTTGGATCCCAACATCTTTCGAGCAAGATCATTTAGAACAGTAATAAAATTTCAGAAACGTTTGTTGATTCGGCAAATCTGAGAGCGACGAGAGTATCAAAATGTTAACGGAGCGGTGAAACTTTGTGCAATTTCAGGTTTTCTTTGAATCAGCTGACTGAGTTCCGAGACGAGTGAGAGAATATGTGGGGTTTAGTGAACAGTTTACAGTCATTTGTATCCAGAGTTTGGAAGTGTTAATGGGAGTTAAGGCGCGGTTAGCTAGTTTCGAGTAATCGCAATGATATTTTTTTGTTTGTTCCATTTATACCCGGTCCTAACTCCAATGGTGATATCGGCGGCCGTTCTCCTTTGGAACATATCGAAGATGTTGGCTCGTATTCGTTGGGTTTCAATCATTAGATTAGATCGCATATACGCATTCATATTTCCAGTCTCTGGGGAAGATGGGGAATCATCTTGGTTGGAGAAAAATCTCCACCCCCAGCTGGGAGTCGAACCTGGTACCACTCGCACGGCAATCAGGCGCTCTACTGACCGACCTACGATATCTTACTTTCTTGATTTGGTTTGTGGTATAAATGTCCATTTATTGTGTGCTTATTACGCGGACGTATTGGGTTGTTTAGTACTGCCAAACTTTGATGTTTCTTGTGAAGGATCATTATTTGAAATGTTGTGCTTTTAATAAGCCCTGTGAAGCACTTAAGAAGAGCTGTATTTGTGTTGGTATTACCACTGTCCGATAAGAATGTTTATCTTTGCGGACATGACTTTACGTTCTGCAAGGTTAATTGCTAATCGACCTTTGCCAGCCTTTGCCAAATTAGATTTTTACTCTTTTGGTTCAACATAGTGTTGTAGATGTGCGCGTTCTGTTAATGGCTTTCATCCTCCACCATTTAGGTCCAGTTTGGAGACAGAGGTATCCAACTGATATAGTTACTCTCTCATAAGTGATGTCGTCTTTTAAGAATAACAATTATTTGAAATGTGTGCTGACAAGGAATTAATTAGTTTTGAAAGTACAGACCATTAGATTCAATGATATTGAGTCATCGTTCAGTGAGATTTAGTATACCACGATGGTACCACTCTCTGGCTTTTGATGCGAAGAATTTGGTGGCACCCACTTGCACTGCTTCAATATTGTAAACATTTCTTCCAGGTAGAAAACGGGCCTGGGATCGAAAAAGATGATAATCTGATCGAGATCACCGCTGTATGCTGGGTGTGGCAGCATGCCCAAGGCGGGAGTTGAACCCGCGACCCTCTACGCGGTGGAACGCTAGAGACATACGTTCTAACGACCATGGCTACGAGGGCTGGCTCACCTTCAAAATTCCTGCAGACACACAACATTACTAATCCTTGTTTCACGTAAGCTTGCCCCGTATCTCTTAATGTCACGTGACCTTATCACCTCTCATTGGCTGCTATTGTAGTATAGACTGCTGTGCGGTAAAAATTAGTTCATTATTTAACATGGTGATATATCTTTATACGTTGGAAGAGAATCGTCAAATTTATATTTTCGTAAAAGTTTGAATTAAATATACTACGCAACAGAGTTGATTTATCGGAAATGCATGCTAATTCTTAAACGAAGTAAAGAGGAGGTTCCTATGCTCTCAAGCACATGACACGATAGCACGTGCTTTAGCGGTAGTGATGACATATTTGTTTATATGACTTTTATCACTGACGTTGTTTTGAACTGGATTAGTCATATATCGCCATTCGAAGGTATGCTGTGCCGAGTGCGAGAGCTAAATTATTTTATTGATCGTCTATTGCGCATGTACTTATATGTATAATGGCAGAGTCTACCGCCAGCTTTTCGCTGAAGCATCGCAAGGGAAAACCTTTAGAAAGCGGCGAAAAAAGAATTGTGTTGCATGTGTTTTATGCACTCACAGAGAAGAATCCGTCTTTGTCAGTGAGAGAAGTCGAACAGCTGTACAGATGTGTTAGATGCGTAGGAACTTTGCGACATGAAATTGAAACAACAGGAAAACTTATCACTCCAGGGACGATATTGCTGTGTGGCGAAGACGTTATTTAAGGACAATCAGACTGTACCGAGATACAAGTCGCAAAATATACTATCTTGACGAGACTTGGATGAATGAAGGACACACGACAAGTATGGCGTGACACGACTTTTAAGACTGAAAGACAAGCATTTTTGCATGGTATGTGTGCTGGTTTAAAAAAAATTCCAGTGGAAAAGACCGAAGGCCTTTCATTATAAACTTGTTCCAGTTTCATTGCTCATTCATTCAGTTTCAACTTGCTCAGTTTCATTATAAACTTCATTATCTTTGCATGCCTTCTTATTCTTATTTCTATCCTCCTGGCAATTATTATGACGTTTACTGCAGGTTTCAATGTGACGGGAAGGCACCGCCTATGGCTTATGGCGCGAAAGCGTTAGCAAATTAGGATGAGGGGGAAGTTAGTTGCACGTGGAGTGATACATGTCAGCGGGACAAGATTATATGAAACAGACATAGTACTTCGGGTCCGAACTGTTCTTTTATTTTAACGAAAACTTTGGCAGTTGGGCGGGGATCAAGCCCTTGTTTCGAGACATCAGGCTTTCGGTAATATACCCATTATTCACCACAAGTGACAATTCTCCTGACAAATGAATCATCCATGGGATTACGGATAAGCTGACAGATATCCACTCCGAGTTCAACCTCTTGAGGTGTAAGTTCATTACATACAGATTCACAGCTTCTCTATGTTTTTCCAAGTGTCTTAATTTTGCTATGTATGGTATCTTTTGATGCACCAAGTTCTTCTGAAAGCCTACGGGTACTTTTTACGGTCTTCCAGAGCTTGGTGAATCTTTAGTGTTTTCATCTCCATTGTTGAAACGTTGGAACTATAGTTGTGCAACACAATCACTGAGGACGCTTTCTCCTTGCATTTCACATATTCTTCGAACTGAAGAAACGGCTATATAATCTTCTTTCCAGTAGTGTTTTAGAAGGACTCTAAATTCAAACCTTTTTATTTCCATGTTGTGATTTTTTATTAATAACTGAAGACTGATACATGCTCGCAATATACGCAAACTATGGTATCCTATAAATAGCATTGCAAAACCAAAAGAAGCCCAATTAATTTTCCAAAACACCAAAGTCAAAAGAAAATCGACATTACTTATGAGACAGCCTATTAATTTCTGTATCTCAAGAGTTTATATCAGATTGAAGGTTTTAATCATTATTTAAACCCTTTTTGTGCATTACTGTAGGCAAAGTTTCTTTTACATTACTTCTAGACTCGGGCACAATCATGTTCTCTAGTCAAGTAATACTTGTAATTTGTGATGCACTGCATAAATTTGCGGCGAAAATAGAGTTATGCCAACTGAGGTTTGTAAAAGTAAATAGGATGTAAGAACAGGTCAATTTTCTAATCAATTCCTCCAATCCAAAGTTTCCAATGATACTAAGGAAAGCACATGCTTTCACATATCAAGAACCTAAGCAAACACTCTTACGCCAATGGATATCTATGACTGAAAATTTGAAATACTGAACGAAGAACGCTAGCCTTTTAACATTTATACCACAGATGTAACTTAGTGCAAATATGATACAGCCCAAATTTTATCAATTTAAATTTTATGGTTTGGAAAATATGGTCAAATTTATTTTGGTTACGTCAACTAAAATGTCCCTTGCGATATAATAACTTAAATTTTTATTTAATATTTTAACAATAGGTTCCCAATACATCCATTTTTTTAATTTGCCTTAGGTTTCTCTGTGGCTCAATAACTCAAGGCTCCAGAAATGTTTAAAGCTATGAATATGGCCTTTTTGCCAAACATTTGAAAGTTTTGTATTTTGAAGAAAAGAAAGAGTGCTTAAATGCATCTCACAATAAAACCCAGGGCAATTTCTATTCATTGTCTCTCTATGAATGTGTGTAGCAAGTAGCACTAAAACTGCGACGCAAGGAGCATCTTAAATTAAGGAAAACGCTGAAATTTTCAATAGCGAGAAAATAAATAATTAGAATTCATATCTAACACTAGCACTCACGAGGCTTTCAAACTAGATTAGACATTTAAAAATGATTTTCGTATGCTATTTAAGCATTCTTTGGACTCAGGAAGGCTTACAGTATTTTATAGACTAAAAAGAGGAAAAGGTGATTTTTCTGAAAATGTAAAGGAAATTTCAGTCATACATATCCTTATATAGTTTCTTGATAAATGTATAGTATTGTGAAATATTGGGATAGAAAAGGTAGAAAAGTGCATAATTTATTACGGCTATCATAAAACCTCATTGATGAAGTAATTGGTATGCACCAAATGTTAAAGTATTGTAAAATACAGTTTTGTTAATGCCGTCTGCTATTTGCGCCAAACTGAGAGCGTCTTGCTTGCAACTTCCCAGCTGTATGCCTGGTTTCTGTTCTCTTCCACAGGAGAATTGCAGCAGTGAACTCTGAGCCCCAGATGAGCAATTTGCGAGAAACAAGAAATATGATAATAAAATAGTTATGCTAGATCACAAATCGTAAGTTCAGATCAAACCTTGTCATTTAGTCTGTTGGTGTTTGAGTTCTGACAGAGCAAGGGGCGTGTCAACTTTGCAATCACCATTGATAATTGGTGAAAAACGAATAATACTTAATATTTTGGACTCACCATTAATATCCATCGTTTGTAGTGTGCATATTATGAAATTAAAATATGAGTTTATATAACATGCAGTGAAAAGTGTAATCAAAATGCGCAGGGAATATAAACAGACTGATCCCAATATGGTAACAGAGCCATCTTCAGTGGATTTGAACTGAGTTGTTAACGGATTGCCAAGATTACGATTAACATAAGCAACCTGTTCATTTCCCAATGCTTGTAACACCGATTCTTTGGTTAGGTTGCATTTTTAGCTGTGATCTTCACGCAAGATACATTTTTGTATACGAAAACACATTCAACTCTAGGTGATATGTAGTAAGCACCTGTTGTGAGAAGAACATCCAGCAGTTAGGAGCGAGGTATTTCTAGTAGATAGTAGGTTTTGCGCTTTGTGCTTAATTTCCTGTGTATTCACAAAAATTAGGAAACACGGACATCGTGTACGAAATTCGAAGTAACAGTGAGCAAACAAGAAAACATATAATTATCTTTGTTATAGGATAGGGCTCATTTCTCAAGTACCTCTTGGTTGATTGCCTTGGTATGGTTTTATTCCCGAATTGTCCATGACTATTTTTATGCTTCTGCATTGGAACGCTAACACAAAACAACACTGGTAACGCCTTATGCGGCAAAAATACAGCAACCCAGTTAAATTATGTTGTATGCATATGATGTCAAACTGGCTATATTTCTGGTTTGGCTGATAATTACTCTCGGGGTTCACAATAAAAAAAATTCTTTATTTCTCGACATAATCTACAGAAAGACTGAAACATTTGTCATATCGGTGTTCTAATTTAATTAAACCATCTCTATCATGGTCTTCAAAATAGCTGTTGACCGCATTAATGATCTCCTTGATGCTGTGAAATTTCCGTCCTCCAAGAAATCTTTTGAGGTTCGGTAACAGGTGGTAGTCACTGGGTGCTAGATCTGGCGAATAGAGTGGATGTTCAAGCAATTCAAACTTTAATTCGCATATTTTTCCCGTTGCGATGACTGATTGATGGGCCGGAGTATTGTCATGAAAAAGCAAGATTTCATTTTCCTTGCAAACTGAGGGAATTTTCTTTTCACCTCATTATTAAAATGTTGCAGTAAGCTTGCATAGTAGTCACCAGTGATATTTCTTCGCTTTCGCAAGTAACGAATAACAGTAATTCCCTATGCATCCCAAAAAAACTCTCGTCAAAACCTTGATAGCTGACAAAATTGACTTTGCCTTTTTTGGAGCTGGTTCATCTGGCCTAACCCACTGTTTTGACTGTGATTTATTTTCTGGAGTGTAGTGAAGTATCGAATTTTCATCCATGGTAATAAGCCGTCTCAAAAATTTACTGTTATTTTTAGAGTAGAACTTCACATTCTTAACACAAACAGTTTTTCCTTGCAGCTTTCGATCACGTGTCAACAGGTATTCAATCGGGTGTCAGGTGGCACCCATGTTGCACAAACTTTGTAAAAGTCTAAAACTTTACTTAAAATGTTACCTTCACCTTTTTATATCTTTACAGCTTCTCCTATCTCAAACAACTTAAATCCGCGGTCTTTTAGTACTAAACGATGAATTTCTTCAATGATTTCTGGACTTGTGAATTCCACATGGCGTCGAGAGCGAGATTCATTACTAGTGCTCGTACGTCCCATTTTAAACTCTGTAACCCACCTTTTAATCACTGTATATGAAGACGTAAAGTCTTTCAATGTATTACACTTGTCTTGTTTAAAATGTGTCATTCAGAAAGTAAACAACTATTGACCAGCAACTATGGATACAAGCTAAGCTTAGAGTCAAACTATATGATTCTATTCGTCTCTCTTATACCGTTTGGAAATATAAGGTCTCAGAGCTTGTCACAACGTTAATGGAGAAATTATATGTGGATATTTTTATGTCCTTTCCTTACAAAATTCTGTGCAAGGGAGCACATACCTCTTTGCAAGCTTTAATAGCTTTACCAAATAATTGTGGCCAAGTAAGTTTCAATAGTGTGAGAACTTGCAATGCTATTGAAGAACCTTCTTTCGTTTTCTGCTTCTGGTATCTTATGGCTTTTTGTGTCTCTTAACGGATAACTGTTTATATCATGTACCTCCCTAATTTTCGCTTTATTCCGGGAAATCCATGACGAGATGAGGGCTGTTTATAGAAATGATTGCCCATCGTATTACACTATTGTGAGGTGGAAAACGAATTTTAAAACTGGTTACATGTCCCTGATAGATGAGCCAAGAGCTGGTAGACCGGTGGACCGTCAATGACAGACGATGCTGTCACAGTGAAGAAAGTGGAATGTTTAATACTGGAAGACAGACGAGTAACCATCCAAATGATCATGAATGAGACACATCTTAGTTATAGTAGTGTATGGAAAATTATTCATGACGAACTGCACACGTCCAAGGTGTCTGCATGGTGCGTTCCACATTTACTAAACCGCTTTCCAAAAGCAAACACGACGTGACCTTTCAAGACAGATGTTGATGCTGCTGGAATAGAATGAAAGTGATTTCTATTTTTGATGGTCTGGTAGCCATGGCTGAATCCTCGATCTATCAGGATGATCCAGACACAAAAACCTTGAGAATGGAATAGAAACATGCCGATTCCCCCCCTCCTCCTGCCAAAAAGGAAAAGGTGCAAAAGTCAGCTGGGAAGGTCATGCTTTCAGTTTTTTGGGACTGTCGTGGAGTCATCCTTACAGATTATCCTGCCAAGGGTCAAACCATCACTGGCAGAGGCTATTGCAATCTTCTGGATAAGTTACGAGCAGCTCTGATTAAGTAACGATGCGGTATGTTCTCGAAAGGTTTTCGTCTTGTGGCTGACAATGTACCAGCTCATTCATCTCAAGTTGCAGTGGACAAAATAAGGGAATGTGGCTTTGAGAGCTTATAGCATCCGCCTTATTCGCCCGATCTCGCACAAAGTGACTATTTCTTGTTTCCGGAAATTAAGAATCCCTTGCGTGGTAGCCGATTTGACAACACAAACGACGTCATTAATGAAGTGGAACAGTGGTTTAAAGCGAATTCTGCAAACTTCTACAATCAGGGTATTCGGAAGGTCAGGAAACGCTGGGAAAAATGTGTAACTCTGGATGGTAACTACGTATAAATAACAAGCACATATGAGCATAAACTCTCTATCACATTTTTTAAAGGTTGATAATTAAAACTTTACGACACCCCCTCCCCGTATTCTTGCAGAGAGCTCTAGTACGTCACGTAGCTTACCGCTGCTCTGAAATATAATATATTATGTTTCCAAGTAGTATTTAACTCTGCAAGACATGAGTCGCATTCTATTACTCAGTTTCAGCTTTTCCTAGCTTATCTTGACAATTATCCGCTTTTTATATATTTTGAATGGATGATTTGGTGCCGATAAATATATACCTTAAGCTCATTTGGAAAATATGCCTGTCTGATTTGTGGTATTTATAACCTTTCCGTACAAAGCTAAGATAATATGATGAACAAAGCCTGGTCCTTTAAATCTGACCATATACTTTTGTGCGTATTTTATATTCTGTCTTAAATTACACATATTGGACAAAAATCAACTACAAGGTTCATTGGTACATAGGAGGCTATGGTTAGTTATATACCTTTTTCTGTGTATATGTAGCAGCAGAGGGCAAAGAACACATAAACTATTTATTTTTGGGGTTTATTTCTTCGTGTGTAGTGAATTATGGTTCTGATGTTTTGTTTGTCTGCTGAGATTCTTTGGCATGTGGATGATGGCTATATTCACTTAAGTCTTCAAATTTGTTTTCTTGTTTGCTTTCGAGTGTATAGTTCAACAACTCAAGATTTTTTATCTATTCTCTCATGTATTCGTATACACATTGCATTTTTTCCGCTTTATATTGGATGTAGAGCAAAATTAACGTACTTCGCCCCACTAATGCCAAACGTTGCGAATATACTGCGCCATGGACACACAGGGAACAGTTGAAGGTTGTTCAAGTTACCCTGAGACCAGAGGGCTGTATTGACGTTGACCATGACGGAGGAAAAATGAATTTTCTCATGACCTAGCATGCTCATTGAAATTATTTGCTGGTGACTAATCTGACTGCAAATTTTCATAGCGGTACTGTTGTGATTTTTCGAAGGCAGTATGGCGTTAAATATATTCGATGTACTCTTTTATTGAAGATGTGAGGAAAGTGAACTTTTATAACTCTTTTTAATCGACTGTTTCTTGGAATTTACTAAAGTCACTGTGGTTTAAATTTGTAGCTATCCAAAAATTACTTATTTGCATTAGTTTGAAACTGTGGCATGAGTTGATTACCTTTATATCCTCTTTACCTTTTATGTCTGCCTCGCATGCATGTTCACAGTGAAACACAAATTATACCATCTAATTTTGATTAATGTAACTGTTTATCCTAAAGTGTTAATTAGTGATAAACTGCTAAAAAATTCATCACCAGAGATACTATTTTATAAATATTAAAGCCACCAAGAATGGGAATTGTGTAAAACTGTTAACATATTAAGAATAACTAAACACTAGTAACAAAACTTCACTATTTACTCATCTTATTCAAATCATGTGACCACTTTCAAAGCAAAACATCTGCTTCGTTCTCAACCACTCAGCTTGACACTCACCAACTAACTGACTGACTGACTGACTGACTGACCTGGACCACTACCGGAGTTTGAGGAAGAGCTCCTTATCTAACTGCCATCTACCGGGGACAACACGAACTTATTGATGACATCTAGTGAAGGGATATCAAAATTCATTACGCGATCCTTATTTTTTAAAATAAATATCTTCTCCCAAACCATTAACTCTATCGATTCTTTCAACTGTTTCAATTATTTAACTTCTGGATTTATTTCATGATTAGATGACCAAAAATGATCAGCCACTGCCGATTTCTCTGTCTATATTTAATATTTATAAAATGTTCCTTCCCTCAGGTTTCTAAATTACGTTTGGTCCTACCAATATAGATCTTATCGCATTCTAAACAGTTAACTTGATAAATAACAGATATTTTGTTGTCTGAAATTTTGTATTTTTTAGAAAACTGTAGTAAATTCTTTATGCTGTAATTATTTTGAGGTGCTAGTATTATACCCACTTTTTGAAAAACTTTTGGAGCTTTCTATTTTCCCATGGATGATAAGTAAATTTCTTGAAAATATAATCATTTTTTACTTTTCAAGAGTGGAAACATCATTAACATTTTTTTGATATTTAAAATTTTCTACTCTTCTGATTATAAAATCTTTATTAAAGCCGTTAATTAAGGCAGTGTTTATAATATGTTTATATTCCGCATTAAATTCTTCTTCGTTTAGAGGTATGTTTATCAATCTGTAAAACAAACTATTAAAAACAGCAAATTTGTGTGACATAAGGTTAAAACTTTTATTTTTTATATAGTTTTCAGTGTGAGTTGATTTTCTATAGATGCCATAATTTAATTTATTGTTATTTTTATTATCTTTAGATCTAGAAAGGGGATGTAACCATTTTTTTCGATTTATATTGTGAACTTGATAGCTTTATCCTGTGAATTTAGAAGTTTTATAGCATCATCTACATATCTCTCAGGAACTATGGCAAAAATGTCATCTACATATCTATACCATATTTTAAAAATTGAAGGACTTAAAAAGTGACTTAAAAAGTGACTTCTATTTCAAAAAACTCATAAATAGATCAGCAAGAAAGGGTGAAAGGGGGACTGCCCATAGCTACTCCTGAAATATGCTGACAAAATTTTCATTGAAAGTAAAGAAATTTTGGTTGTGAATGAAGCAGATGTTTTGCTTTGAAACCGGTCCCAGGATTTGAATAAGGTAAGTAAATAAAGAAGTTGTGTTACTAGTGTTTAGTTATTCTTAATACCTAGTTTACTTCACTGTCAGCAGCTTCAGTTTTTTACATAACTGTTAACATACTCTATGCTGCTCGGTCAGAGAGAAAATCTGCTTCAAATTCCGTGTCCGCTGGCACATGTAGATCAGTCGAGTTTTTTTTCCTCCTCAATAACTCACGGTCGTTGTTATGCGCCTTCAATGTATTAATTGATGATCGTTTGAAAGAAATTAACTGAAACCAATTGCTTAAGGCTTCTGCACGTTCACCCTTGTGTTTAAAATTAAATATTTTAAAGTATAATTACTAGGTTTTAGGGTTTCCGGTTACTCGATAAGTCGCATAATTAATTACAAACATTGCATTACAGATCTTTGTAAGAGGTTTCTTCAAGCTATTAAATCTTTTTTTTTTTTTTTTGCAATTATACATACACATATATCTTACTACCTTAAAGAATCTGCATAGTAATATTATATTTTATTCCTGATAATTATAAACAGGCTAATCATTGATATACACTCATTTGCAGGTTTATTAATATCTTATTCAGCAAATTCATGAATTATGTATATATCATCCGTTGTCCATTTGTTACATCCACATATGTGACTTTTTCGGCTATTTTGCATATGTAAATTCAGCATTTCCTCTTTGTCACTGCATGTAACACAAATCAGTTTTTGCTTATATTTTTCCCTTACACTCTGGTTATGTCCATATTTATAGTCTCTATTTCTCTTACGCAACACATTGCATCACCAGAATTTGTAAACTGCTTTTACATTTTTCCTCTCAATGCTGGCCAGCGTTATTTCTTGTAGCAATCTCCACAGTACTTAGTTTGTGAAATGTCTGCTTATGAGCTTCCTCACATCGCACCGACTACAATTACTCTAAAGTCCACTCCTTTAATTAATTTCGTGAAGGTTACTTTTTAAATTTTTGTGGAAATTTCATTATGCTCATTTACATATTACTTCATGTTACATTTTGAAATTTTTGGCACCACGCTTGTTTATTATGATGAATATGTTCTACCAGACTTCGTATTACAGGATTGCCTGATACTGTTCCATAAATCTGCTACTAAACCATTTTTCGTTTTATTTCCATATATATAGTATTAGTTCTACTTATTTTTCTACTAAGTTTAACCTCTAGTTTCATAGTTGAGTGCTACGAATGCAAGCTCGTAACCACATACACTATCGTCTGATCCTCGCTATGCTCTTTTGTTCTAACAGTTTCAACAAGAATTTTGTTTTGGTGTTCCTAAAATTTTTATTTTTGCTATTTTAATGTACAATATTGGATATCCTAAGGAATTCTCATAATTTTTCTTTAGTTAAATCAATTCATTTACCTGAGATGTGGGGGTGATTGTTGCCCACAATGTAAGCTGCTATGAAGATCTGGATTTTTAGTAACAAAATTTATTTGACGTATGATTTCCATAAATCCAATGAATGCTTTTACTTTTTCGATAATTTGATTACTTATGTTATGGCACAAAAGGAAAATGTCATTATTTGATTTATAATCAGCACTTAATGGAACTTAATTTTCAAACCAGCCCGTGCCTCTCTGTGTTCAATAGCAAGATAGTTATAATTTAATACTAGTTATTTATTCTTAATCCCTACTAAGTGATATATGAAATGTGCTTCAATAGCAGGTATCACTTGAGAAGTTGTAAAATACATCTTTATTACCATACATTATATTAAAGTGTAGCTGAAACTAATATGAGCTAAAAATATCACTATTATTGATTTTATCAAAGGTATGCCTCTTTAATGTTGGTTTAAAACATTATATTTACTAAGGAAATTGCATATATATATATATATATATATATATATATATATATATACTCTAACGTTGTACGGAATAGTTCATCTTTCTTTCCTCCTTTCGTTATTTCATTATTTCCTTTTTCTTTGCCTCTTTCTTTTCTTGTTTTATATATACCGATGATTCATGGGTTCTAGAATGCTGCTTTAAAGTCTATGCAAATTTGGAAATAACCAGGAAGCCAATTGGCTTATAAGTTCTAAATTATGTACCAAAATTATTTGCAAATCCAATATTATTATACCTCCCATGAAGCCGGTTGATGTGGCTAGAGAGGGATTCGAGCTGAACACCCATTTGTAGAACAATTAAAACGGAAAATTTCATGTCGCTTCAGTGCCACTTTTTAGTTCCAGGTACTTAGCTTTGGTCTTCTGCGAGCGTTCACCGCCGAACAGATTTACACGGTTTTCACGTCATGAGGACACACTTGTCTATTATAGAGAATGTGCGCAAGTTTCCACCTATTTGGCGTCGCTGCGATTACTGCGTTTTTGTTCACAACCGGGTTTATTATTATTGTTATTGTTATTGTTATTGTTATTGTTATTATTATTATTATTATTATTATTATTATTATTATTATTATTATTATTATTATTATTATTATTATTATTATTATTATTATTATTATTATTATTATTATTATTATTATTATTATTATTATTATTATTATTATTATTATTATTATTATTATTATTATTATTATTATTATTATTATTATTATTATTATTATTATTATTATTATTATTATTATTATTATTATTATTATTATTATTATTATTATTATTATTATTATTATTATTATTATTATTATTATTATTATTATTATTATTATTATTATTATTATTATTATTATTATTATTATTATTATTATTATTATTATTATTATTATTATTATTATTATTATTATTATTATTATTATTATTATTATTATTATTATTATTATTATTATTATTATCATTATTATTATTATTAGTGTAGTATTAGTTGTTGTTGTAGTAGTATTTGATCATTGTATTCATTATAGTACTATTATGTTTATTTAGGTTAATAATCATTATATTGTTTAGTTAATTACTTGTGATACACAGTTATGCCTCAATTTATTAGATTCTCTCAATAACTAAGAGCAATTTACTTTAAACCTAAATATAATGCGCTTAATAATTAATGTCACCTTAATGGGACATGAGTAACACAACGAAACGGAAGTTCTGTTTGTCCTGTTCAGGAACTAGAATCAGTGATAGAGGAACTGCTTTTAACACATGATTAGAGGTTCGAAATTATCCTCCAGCTGATCTGCTTTATACATTTCGTCCTCTATCCCTTTGACGTGTTTGCAGTAATTTAACATCTGATCTTGGTTGACTGATTCACATCACTGTCTATTAAACGCTCCAGCTCCTTTTGCATAAATGTAATGTCATGTTCCTCAGCTTATTCCATACCATTTCTATACGGTTTAATTCACAATGATACGGTGGCAAGCTAAGAAATAATACCCCATTTTCTTCAGCATTCAATTCTATAATAATGGCGCCTTAATTATCATGTACAAAATTTGCAATAGTCAGAAATTCTCTTTTAAGGCAATTATGCCGATTGGGTAAATGTTTTGATACAACCAATTCGCAGGTCTTCCTTAGGGTCTTTTGTATTGGGGCGAGTCTGCACTTTCTACTGTGTAGGAGCATATTGTCCACAGCAATGGACCACATTTCTCGTTTATACGTGGGCAATAGTTGTTCTCTGAATCACTGTTCAAATCGATTGCTGTCCATTTCATCATGAAGTGACATCGCACAAATTCCATCGTACTACCAGCATGCAATGTTACAAATCGTGGTCTGCAAGCATTAAGAAATTTAAGACCAGTGGATAATCCGATCAAAAGCGCTTCTGTAGGAGCTTTTATACTATCTTGTCCTTTGACACACAAAGATACATTTACCGAACTTTTATCAAGGTACATGGTTTTCTTTCCGTCTCTCCTAGATTGCTTTATTTTACGTATATAACAATGTCGCTACATTATAATACTATTTCTCTGAATCATAAGTGCTTTATCTCCTGTATCCAGCAAATCAAATAACATTACCTTCAGTACCAATAAAACGTTGAATATATAAAATTAGGCAAGTCTACAACCATTGAGCTCCTTCAACACGGAAGGAATTGTGAGGAAATACTTTGAAATAGAAATTAACGGAAATTAGCTCGTAAATCAATGCGCACAAAATCATATTTAATCTCCCTAGTGGTTTTGTACGAGGGTGGGTAAAAAAGTAATGCCTCCTATTTTTTTCTCTTTTAACTGCCAAGAAAATTGAATCCAATTTAAATAGCTTGAAAACTACAACATTGACAATTAATTTATCACTATTCAATATAATCTCCGTCCTTTTTCACAGTTTTGGTCCCCCTTTTAACTAGGGTATGTATTCCAGTGTGGTAAAACACACGATCTTGCTTCCTAAGCCATTGACGGACGGAAGTTTTCACAGCCTCCTCATCTTCAAAATGAATGCCACGATGAGCTTCCTTTTGTGGCCGAACAGATGGAAGTCTGATGGTGCCAGGTTAGGGCTGTGTGAGGGATGAGGTAAGACTTGTCATCCCAATTTCTCAATTTCTGCAGCGGTGTAATTGCTGGTGTGTGGTCTTGCATTGTCATACAAAAGAAGAACATCCGCCATAGTTTTTGTTTGGCGAACTCGCCGAAGCCGTAATTTCAGCTTTTTGAGATTTCTGAGGTATTGGACAGAATTTATTGTGCATCCCTGCTCCAAAAAATCAATCATAAGCACACGCTCTGCATCCCAAAAAAACTGTCGTCATAACTTTCCCTGCCGACCGCTGAGTTTTGAAATTTTCTTTTCTTTGGTGACGTTGTGTGATGCCATTCTATTGACTGCCTCTTTGATTCAGGTTCAAAAAAAGGACCCCGCGTTTCGTCCCCAGTAACAATTTTTCCAGAAATTCATATAATTGCACAATATGCAGATGTGCATATTAAAATTATGGTTCAGCATTTGGTTCATTCAGATATGTTGTTCGGAGTGCAAAATTCCATTTATTTAAATAAATTATTATTGGATTACTAAATATGTATAGGTACTAATTACCAGGTATAGGCTGAAATATAGAGAAATAGTATAAATGTTTCATCGAACCATCCCCTAGACATTTGGCGTTTGTGCTTGAACCTGTTTCTACCTATCAATGACTGCAGCCTCTTATTTAAGTGTAGGTAGCAATTTGAAGCCAGATGGTCAAGAATCTCCATTTCTGCTCATTATTGCTGTATTTGAAAATTATCACTAAAGCCGTGGTTAATATACTTTAATATACTTGTCTTATTTGCTGGGTAATGTATTCCAAGCCAGATTTATGCAACTCTCGCATAGAAGAGTCTGCGAACCCAGTCCTAAACCTCTTTCTCTCCTCCTTCCTACTCCTGTATTTAGCAAACTTGTCGCTCTTGTTATTTAATACAAAGTGCCGGGTAAATCGTCTGCCCCCGAGTACAGCAGACTGAGAAGTACTGCGACACTGTCATACGCACACAGGAGTGTTGTGCTAATGCTTCCTGCAACTTCAAAGTGAGAGGAAAAACACTTCATAGCCAAACTTGTGAGATGATGCTAATGCACGAATACCTTAAGGATGAGACAATGCATAAGGATCGATCGCTACTTTCCTGAGAATTTCAGAGTGATTAAGAAAGGGCATGAAAGAGCTATAAATCTCACCATAAAACTGGAGACCTTCATTAAAAATGAATATTGAGAATTATGTTAAATAGCTAATCACACTGTAAAACCCAAATTTACGTCCTAACTCGGTGCTAGTAATAGATAACGCTTCTTACTGTAAAACTAAAACTTCAAGCTCTTTAAGAAAATATATACTTCCTTGGTTACAATATCTCATTATCCTCTAGATGAAAATAATATCAAAACAAAATTGTGGAACTTAATTCTAGCCAACAGGCTAACTAAGAAAAACTTTTTGACTGACCAAATACTCTCAGAATATAACTATGCAACCTTAAGCGCTCTTCCTGATCAGAGTCCTATAGAATTAAATGGATAGACGTCAAACACTGGGTTGCTTGTAGAAATGTAAACTTTAAAACAAAAGACGTTGAAATGTCTCTCCAATGATTTTAGTAAATTGGCAGATGGAATGGAGAAATATTTGCATTATGTGAATGAAATAGAACAGGAGTACTAGAAGAAAGTGCATTGAAGGAAGAAAGAATTAAAGGAATTGTAATGAAGTCAAATGGGATGGAAGGCAGTGACAAGGATGGCAGTAATAATGACTCCACAGCAGAAGAAGAAGAAGAAGAAGAAGAAGAAGAAGAAGAAGAAGAAGAAGAAGAAGAAGAAGAAGAAGAAGAAGAAGAAGAAGAAGAAGAAGAAGAAGAAGAAGGAGGAGGAGGAGGAGGAGGAGGAGGAGGAGGAGAAGGAGGAGGAGGAGGAGGAAGAAGAAGAGAAGAACAGGAAGAAGAAGAAAGGAAGAAGATAAGTTAGGCATATAAGAATTAAAAGGCGATTAAAGTCAAATTTGTTTAAGTTACTGTGTGTAAATGAAAATCATTTCTGGAATTATTACATTTATTTTCTTGCAGACTGTCCGACTTTCCTGAATAACGACGCGTGAAACAAACACTCCAGTAATACTTAAGGTAAAGTCATCGCAATGAGATACCACTGTCTCTGAAAGCCAAGAAAAACAGATAAGAGACTCGCATCAAAGCTTTTATTTCAATATTTTAGTGTTCATGAATCATTGTAGAGCGTATACCCAGATATAAGTATATACAGGCTGTATATAAATGAATATCGGAGCTTTAACTCTTCATAATATTTATTACATTCAGCTTAAAGTTATAAATGATATGTCAAATGAAAAAGCAACTCAGTTTTACCAAGAACCTTACAAATGTTCAAAGTGACTACCGTTTGTCACACGGCACACATCAAGCCTATAGCCAAGTTCTTCCCAAATGTTTTTTTTTATTATTTTATCCATCGATCAGCAATTATGCTTTACAGATGTTTGTTATAAGATACATAGGAACAGGACACATAACAATGGAGGTAGCCATGAACGACTCCTCTAACTAAATATGGAGGGTAACTGTAACACAAATTGAGAACTTAAAGTCTGATGGTAGTAATCACGTGTCTGAGTCATCTGTGCTGGAGACGTCACTCAGGAGAAGATCTTGGGGCAGTCTGCGCTTCAGGCGAGTTGGCTGGCGAGTGCGAGCACCGAGACGGTAGGTAACAGCTCCAGGGACCTCCTGGAGATGGTAAAAGAATGAACGTGCCAGGCGTCGGATGTATTGGTGAACGGGTAGGAGACCAAACTCATGATGAAGCTGCTGGTTTCGGATGAACCATGGAGCGTTTGTAACTGTGCGAAGCACCCTGTTTTGTAGTACCTGCAGTCGGCGGAGATTAGTCTTACTGGTGCCACCCCAGACTGGAGCTGCATAGGTAAAAATGGGACGGACTAGAGATGTGTAAAGAAGCAGGGAGGATTCATAACCAAGTGAAGTGCGCCTGTTGAGTAGAGGGTACAGTTTTGATAGCCGGGGAAACGCAAGCGTAACAGACCGACAGATGTGGGCGTTCCAAGTAAGTCGAGTGTCCAGTAACACCCCAAGGTATTTCACTGGCACATTGCTTGGTAACCATGAGAGCGGTTCCCCCAGCAGCCGTAGTAAAGGAGGATCCCTATAAGGTCGTAAAGAGAAGATCTTAACCTCTGTCTTGTTAGTATTGAGGGAAATGCGCCAGTGAGAGAACCAATGAGCTAATTGATCTAGGGCAATTTGCAGTTTCTGAATGGCATGAAGAATATTGGCGTGAGAATAATAGAGAGCAGTATCATCTGCGTATAACGCCGTACAAACTGGAGCTATATCAGGAAGATCATAAGTGAATATATTAAAGAGGAGTGGTGCAAGTACTGAACCTTGAGGTACACCTGCTAAAATAGGCCGTCGGGTGGATGTGAAACCAGCAATGCGCACCACAAAGGTTCTATTGGTGAGAAAACTTGCTATGATTTGTATCAGATAATAAGGGAGACCAATGCGATATGCTTTAAGTAGTAGTCCACTGTGCCACACCTTGTCGAATGCCTGGGCGATATCTAGGAATGCTGCTACGGTGTATTGCCTGTTTTCGAATCCTTGAATAATAGACTGCGTGATTCTGAGCAATTGGTGAGTGGTAGCATGCTTCGGGCGAAAGCCAAACTGAAAAGACGGAATTATCTGATTATGGATCAAAAAATGAGAAATACGTTGATGAATAATCTTTTCAAAAAGCTTAGAAAGTGTAGGTAATAAGCTGATTGGTCTGTAACTTGAGGGAAGATTTTTTGGCTTGTTGGGCTTGTGGAAGACTATAATTTCCGCATGTTTCCATGTAGATGGAAAATGACCAATGCGCAGAGCAGCATTGAAGATTGATGATAAATAAGCTAGGGCTTTGTTTGTCAAATTCTTCAGCACAACGTTAGGGATAAGGTCATGACCGGGAGACTTTTTAACGGGAAGACGATGGATAAAGCGGCACAATTCACGTGGAGTAGTGAACGAAATTCTGTTGTGCGCTGTAGGACGAAGTTGGTACTCAAGGAGTTCCCTGTCCACGGAAGAGGGAATATTACAGTCAAGACAGGTGTTAGGCGTGAATGTACGCTCGTAGTGAGTAGCTAGAGCGTCACATTTTGCAGCAGAGTCACTCAAAAGGGTCCCATCAACCTGAAGAGGTGGAATCACTGTCGGCTCTCGGAGAATCCTCTTAGTGATGTTCCATAAGGTATGATCTCCGGGACGGATAGTGGCTAATTGTCGCTGGTACTCCTGAAATCGGTGTTGCTCTAGTGCGGTCCGTACTTGTCGAATGAGACTATTTAATCTTTGGCGCAGCCAGGGTAGACGCTGACGTTGCCACAATCGACGGATGCGATGTTTCTCTTGGATGACTTGAGTAATATGGATAGGCAAGGAGGGGAAATGGCGAGGTTGAGGACTGCGGATAGTAGAGGATCGTACACTGGAAGAGAGCGCAGAGGTAAAATGGTGAACGGCAGTGTCTATGGCATCCGCAGTACCCAGTTGATAAGATGTGTGGAGTGCAGCATCCAGGTGTGTGCGAAAGATGTCCCAGTTGACAAAACCATCGATGAGACGCGGGATTTGTGGCAAAATATCAGGAGTGAGGTTAAATGTGACCAACACTGGACAGTGATCGGAATCGAGCGCTGGCAGTGCAGAAATCGATGCAGGTAATCGTATATTGCGATGTACTCCAATGTCCAAAATGTCAGGAGCTACCTGTGGGTTGCCAGAATAGTAAGTCGGTTCTGTGGGAGCCAGTATGTGAAGACCAGTGGCATTAATGGTGTCAAACAGACGCCGTCCATTCGGGTTTGTGACTCTACAGCCCCAAGAAGTATGCTTCGAGTTCAGATCACCTAGCAAGAGAGTGCTGCTCTCTGCTGGGAAAAGGAAAGAGAAATAGTGAGTATTAAGCTGACTATTTGGGGGCTTGTAAGCACTCATTAGAACGAGATCGTTGCTATCGCGAAGAGAGAGTTTAACGCCCACTACCTCAAAGCCGGGAATCACAGGTAGGAATATTTCATGATGAGTCAGCGAACGTTTAACTAGCACAGCTACTCCCCCAGAGGCGGAAGGTGCATTCCGATCAAATCTATAAATCCTGTAGCCTGGAATGGAGAAACGTTCATTCGGGAGAAGATGAGTCTCGGTGATACAGGCAGCATCTATACTGTGCAAGCTGAGAAAGGCAGCGAAGGAGGCACGTTTAGCGCGTATGCCATTAGCGTTCCAGTTCAGGAGAGTGAGAGATGAAAGAGATGGCCTATTACACGCCACCATTTCGGAAAGTAGTTAGAAGAGCGTTTTGGAAACATTGTGTAAATTGCGGTAAGAGAGGAGTGAGGAACGTGGATAAAGAATTTAGAAGTTGAGTGAACAGGCTAATTAGCAGAGCCGAGAGAGATGAAGAGTCAGAGGGATCTTGTTGTGCAGTAGTACGCCTCGTCGAGGAAGCAGAAGTTACACTGGCATAAGTTGCTGGTGAAGAAGTTGGAGGTACTGGTGATGCAGCTGGGGATTGTAATGGTTGCTGTGCAGGATTGTCTGATTGTTGTAGGGGACGGGAGCGATGAGAATTCCCAGGCTGTTGCCTTGTGTTGCTATTTTGTGTTCTGGATTTCAGTTCTAAATAATGCCGACAACCTCGGTAGTTAGCTGGATGGTTTTCATGACAATGAACACACTGAGCTGGAGTGTCTCTCGGTTTAGTGCACTGTGAAAAGTGATGATTTTCTAGACAGCGAACACACCTCGGGGTCAGCTGACAATAGTTCTTTGTGTGACCGTAATTCTGACAGCGGGTGCATTGCGGTATGTCAGTGTTACGACGGCGATGTTCCACCTTAACAACACTGTAGAACAGGCGAGTTAGGTTGAGTATAGCTTTACCATCATCGCTGTTTAACAATTCCACCGCACAGAGAGGAATGGGTTGTTTCGACCGATTCATAAGTCGAGTGACCTTCCGCACTGGGTAGTTCTGTAAGCACAGTTCGTCATAGATTTCCTTATCAGTGAGCGAAGGAGGGATGTCTCGG
The DNA here is from genome assembly GCA_030765055.1 of Mantis religiosa. Classification (NCBI taxonomy): domain Eukaryota; kingdom Metazoa; phylum Arthropoda; class Insecta; order Mantodea; family Mantidae; genus Mantis; species Mantis religiosa. The sequence goes on along the minus strand of CM060952.1, from coordinate 65,803,114 downwards.
ATAATTACCGAGAAAAGCTTATCTGTCGGATTTCTGTAAGTGTAGTATTCCTGTTGTATGGAGCTGAAGTATGTAGTAAGTTTACGGAAATCGTCAGAAGTAGAGGGATGAACCTTAAGGATAGACCCGCGAAGCTCTGTGTGAAATTCAGAGGTAACATTATTTTTTAGATCTTGTAATAGAAGTTGATAGTTACCAATGTTGCGCAAGCAAATTGGTGGAACTTTTTCCTTAGGTGTCTCGGAGTTGCTTGTCTCGTCCATGGCTGTGTTGTCTTCCAGTAGTGCGAAGCGGTTGTGCGTGGAAACAGAGTAAGCATAGCGCGAGGCACTTGTTTGTTCTGATGGGGGAGCTGTACAGCGACGCTTACTCGGGCCAGCTGTGGCAGCAGCAGCGTATGTAGCAGCGCGGCTAGAGCTGGTTGCAGGTGAACTGTTAGATGGGGCAGTCTCATGCATGATAACGTCACTCGTAGTTTTAGCGGTAACTATAGCAGCAGTTGACGTGGTAAGATGTAATTGTGACGGGCGTAAGGGTGATTGACGCACTGGTGAATTAGGATTAAAAGTATTGGTGCGAGAAACCTGGGTTGGCTGCGTAGACACTGGTTGAGCTTGCTGTAGAGGCACTGGTAACTGTGGGAATTCACTAGTGGTATTATAAACCATATCGATAGCTGAGCGTACTAGATGGCCGGTAGTTTCCGGCGTGAGAGACATAATAGGTGAGGAAAGAAAAGAAAAAAAAATAGAGAAAAAGAAAGAAACACACCTGTACCCAAAGGGCACTAGTACACGTTAGTAAAAGAACACTGTTTGCACTGATTGTGAAAATACAATTCACTAGAAGATATCGTATTCCACAGTTAAACACAGTTACACTGTAATCACTCACGGAAGCAGCGCGCACAAAACACGTCTGTCTGCCGCGACTGTCGGTACACGTTCCCAAATGTTGATAAGTGTGTATTCAGGAATTGTAGCAACAGCTGCTTCAATCTGGTTTCTTAATTCAGGGAGGTCAGCTGGCAGCGGAGGCATGTACACACGATCCTTGATGAAGCCCCAAAGGTAAACATCGCATGGCGTTAGGTCAGAAGAACGTGGAGGCCATGCATATCAAGCCCTGTCTTTGGAGCCCTTGCGGCCTATCCAGCACTCGGGTACAGTAACGTTCAACCAATCACGAACTTCGTTATGCCAGTGAGGTGGCGCACCATCTTGCTTGAAAATGAAGTTCTCTGGCTCATTTTCTTCTAACTGAGGGAAGAGACATTGCTTTAGTGTATCAAGATAAGAAATGCCAGTTACGTCAGCAAAAAAGAAAGGCTCATAAACTTTTCGCCGGGATACGGCACAAAAAAGACTATTCACTTCACTGGGTTGGGTTTCCTTCGAGTCCCCCGGTTTCCCCCACCACCTTTCCACCAATTGCTCCATCATTCATTCCTCCCAGACTTTGGGCGACCCCCCAACCCTGATCTCATCTTCAGTGCCTCATATGCTTCAGTGCCCTCTCTCTGAGGGAACCCAAACGACTCTTAACACCAGCATTAGCGAGGAAGGGAGACATAAAAATAAGTGTATATATGCATATATAATACCTTTAAAGTAAGCTAATCTCCATCTTGCTTTTATCTTACACGTCTCTATAATTTTTCTGTGCTGTTTTCTATGTTTAAAAATTGTGTTTTAACATTCTCCTTAAATTAACAATAATTGAGCATATTTCCCATGAACGGATGGTTGATGGGGAAAGATATTGAGCTTAAGTGCCAGTTTTATTATATATCTAACACCTTTTCTTCAAGTTATAATATTCATAGAAGCACGCGAGCACACATATTAACTCATGCACATTGACAGACACATGACCTTTTTTATAAACATTAAAGTTGTTTAAATCACTGCTCTCAAAATATAAAGTTCTGGTGAAATACAATACCTGTTCCATCTTTTAGGTACTATTGCAGAAACTAACTCAGATCTGTACTTAACAGAAAGTGCATGATGTGTAACACTATTGAAATTCTAGTTTTACCGGAAGTGCATAGTTGTTTTGGTTTAAGAACATGCGGTAATGGTACATAAATGAACAGCATACCAGAGGAAAAACCGAATAACACAGCCTATATTAATCGACTGATATTCCTAAATACTGAAGCTTATGTTCAGTTTACAATAACAAATTAAATGAAAAAGTTAATGTACTAACATCATTGAATAAGTAAAATTTTTGTTTATCATTGCTTCAAAATATATTAGAAGAGGATGCTGATAAATCATGTCCGGTTGAAAAGAACAGTGGGCCTACGACAGCTGAAATAAACTGAAACTTAAAAACCTTCCTCTGTGGCTATTTAAAATGAATTGATTCCGAAACTTAGTTGAAGAATTATCACACTATTTTATCCTCAAAGCTGCGGCATTTTCCAGCACTTATGCTGCATTCTTGCCTCCATAAATCAAGCTCAATCCCATCTATCTAGCTAAGAGATCGATTAAATAATATAATTTATCATCCCTCACACCATGTACCTTAAGAAGTGACAAGTTGCTTTTGCCTTGCAACAGCCATTCCTAAAAGGTTTTAAGAAATCTCTTCTTCCCTAAATGTGGTCACTCATTGAATAGCTTACATTTAAATCCTTTTTAAAATCGGCTTTTACTCAGCCATTATTCTTCTTGATTTATCCTATCTAAATTAATGTTTTTGCTCCCCTTTTAAAGCCATGCATCTCCATATCGTCATCTCAAATCTCCAAGGAACATTTCTTAGTGAACAGAGAAATCAGAGTTGTAAAATTTATCAAAAACGGTCCAGATTGAACTTCATATTTTCAGTTTTCTGACCTGAAGTGCTTCAGACAAGCTACAATGGCCAGATACCGTAAAATATTTCTCTGATTTACTGCCTACACTACAATTCGCGCGTGACGTTTAAGGATTGCTTATAGTTTTCCTTAATGCTGTTTAACGATGTGGACCGTAGCATTATCCATTGGCAATTTTGGTAAATATTTGCACCACTCACGTTTTTGAACATAACTCGAATATGTGCGACTTATGTACGTTTGGACGGTTACGAATCTGTGAAATCCTGCAGGTACACCAAAACCTAGTTGGAGCATCATAAAACTATTTAAACGCCCTATATGACCACAAGGAAGGAAAGCGTTAAATCTGTGTACCTCATTAATATTTTTCCCTTAGTCTAACAAATGACTTTTCCTTAAGTATTCTAAGCCTTAATTGGGGTGTTTATCTTAGTATAAATCTGGAAGAAACGATGGACCGAAATACTTCGGTATTATTTTAGACAAATGACATAATTATAATGATAATGATGATAATAATGATGATAATAATAATAATAATACGTGTGTAAAGTGAATACTATTAGATTTATGTTAGAAAGGTTTTCATGCCTTTATGTTTATACCATTTGAGATTTCGTATTTTAAGGTATTACTATAATCTCTGAAATGGTTCACTACACAAAGCAGTTTAATAGGCTTAACATTATGTTTTACTGAGATGTAGATTTCTTGAGGAAGCTCATCCAGAATAAACAGCACTTAGAGAATTTTCGCAGAAAATTCAAGAGGTACTATTCGTCATTAAATATCCTAAGCATATGGTATTTTAATTAAAATCGGTAAACGACTTTTTGAAAAAAAAAATGTACTTTGAAAATTGTTACATGTACAAGATAGCTTAGAGTGAGCGATTTTCTTTAAAATCTGCTTGGCGCATCCTTGAAAGATGCTGAAATTAATTTCCAAGTTTGGTATTTAGTCGTCTTTTCATTTTTGGGCTATGCTGTTCACAAGATTCTTTCCCTCTCTGTCTCTCTCTCACATACACATACACACGTGGAATTTTCTAAGAAAGCCTATTTTGGAATCAAAGGAATTTAAAGAGTGCATTGTCACAGAAATCTAAATGTGGAATTTGTGGGGCGAATGCTGGAAATTCTATTCTTACTGTATCCACGTAGTAGATAAGGTATATTTACGGCCTGCTGTTCGATGGTTCTTAGGTTCGAATCCTGAACCTGTTGGAGAATTATTTATTTTTACAGGAAAGTCTCTTGGTATCCCCAGATGTGGTGTATAAGTTCGAGTATGTTGCTTAGCAGTAAATTGGGCGATTAAAATATTTTAGTACATTCTCTAGGCAAATAACTGGGCAATCTGAATATGACAATCTAATCGACAATAGCAATCCTGCCGTGGCGTAGTGGGCTAGGTCTTCTTGCACGGAAAGCGTCCGGATTCCATCGCACCCTTGGGGATGGGAATCTTAAGCATGGGACCGATGCCAAATCAGCATCGTGAGGAATTTGAGCTGCGGTAGGTAGTGAATCCCGGTGAAGAAAGCCAAAGCCGTAAAGGCTTGGGGTGTGTGATGCACCACAAGTCCCTTATCGTTTGGATGATCAGGCACCGCTGCCTTGCGTATGTGGGCTTGAGGCCGGAGGTCGCGTTTGCAGGATATGACTCGCTTGCGGTTTGTTACGCCGTGGATTATTATTAGTATTACTATAAGCAAACTATACCAGGTAGGAGATTTTCTTGAAATTCCTCGCTTTTCACTTTGGAAGACCCAGAACTTTAAGACAAAGTTTACTTTTAATCAACTTTTCGTTTTTGACAGAAAACAGACACGTTTCAAATAGACAGGCGCGCGCGCGCGCGCACACACACACACACACACAAACACATTCATTCAAATACTTCTTTTTAAAATGCTTTTGTGTGTGTATGTATGTTTGTCTATGTTTGTGTGTGTGTGTGTGTGTGTGTGTGTGTGTGTGTGTGTGTGTGTGTGTGTGTGTGTGTGTGTGTGTGTGTGTGTGTGTGTGTGTGTGTAGGGATTTCTCAACAGCTTATTTACAGTAACGTTTCGAGATCGACATTTTGAGCGGAGTACGCTACCAATTCGTCCACTTACTCTACATAGGAAAGAAAGTAAAAATATTACTACAGAGTAAGTTGGAATGCTAGGACGCAGTTAAGGATTTATGATACCCGCTGTTGTAGCCCCTGCGGAATTGCTATATAAACGCACATAACAATGTTTAAGGTATACATCCTCAGTTATTATACCATTTAAATGAAATTAAAATTTCTTAAATGTAACAATACTTGAATTTCTTAATTATAACTGGAGATTTTGAATACTGGTGTGTGATTTAAACTTTGAATGGCTGCCGCGACGTGCTATAGTCACTTTGTGATTTAAGGAGCCAAGGGCTAGTTACGACCAGCGACCGAAGCTTGGATACCGATGAGGTTGTTTCACATAAGCTTGCCCGTATCTCTTAAAGCTCACGTGACCTAATCACCTCGCATTGGCTGCTGTCGTGGTATACTGTTGTACAGTAAAAATCCGCTCGTTATTTAATATGATAGCATATCTTAATATAATCGAAGAGAATGTCAAATTTATATTTTCATAACCGTATCAATGAGATACATCACCTTAATCCTTAAACGAAATAAGGAGGAGTATCCTTTGCTTCAAACTTGCCCCTCGGGATGAGTTACGATACCTCTCTTTTTTTTTTCTTTTCAATTTTACGTCCTCCAACGTTTAGTCATATCGGAAGGTGAATGAAATAGGTGAAATGATGCTCAAAAGTGTCCAGGGTCCATGGAGCTTAGAGCTACCCGACATTCGTCTGTAAGGGTAAGGGAAAACCCCGGAAAACACCCTGACCGAGATTCGAACTCGGGACCTCTTGAACGTGAGGCAGACCTGCTACCATCTACGCTACCGAGGCGGGCTTACGATACCTAGCAGGTGCGCTATCGGTATTGGTGACATACTTTTTATATGACATTTATCGCTGACCTTGCTTTGAATATTGGATTTTTCATACATTAGGATAAAGGGGAGTACAGTAAAACTCAGAGAGTTACATCTCAGCGGGGCAAGCTTATTTGCAACAAAAATTATATATGATAGGTTATCGGGGTCCCAGTGCTGAGAGAGCAAGTGGAAAGTCAAAAACAAACCGATATGAATGTGAGGAAACACTCGATACAGCCTAACATGTTTACGTTTTTCAGAAAGAAAGTCATTATTTTCATTTCACATTTATCTGGCTGGAAATTTTAACCCTGCATAGATAGATACATTTTATAAATTGAAAAAATCAAAATATTTGATTTTAGATTTATGTACGTAGATCTACAAACCGTGCTTCTACTTTATGTGACAGGTATAAAAGTGATTTTAATCTATAGTAATCTTTACAGAAATAACAGATTTTATTCTGAATTACGAGTCCTTCAAAGGTTTTTATTCGTCCGTTTCTTATGGTTCTGGAATTATAGCCACACTGCACTGAGGTATATTTTCTAAGTGTCCCCAAAGTAAATATCCGACAATTTTCACTTACACATTGCGAGAAGTTGCGTTCGAGAACGCATTTGATGAGGGCAAAGCGTAAATGTGTGCGCATCCATGTATTTTGTTATTCTCAGAAGCACAGTTTATCGTCAACAGATCATTTATTGCGTATAATATTGCTTACCATTAATTTTTATGTAGAACGGTAAAGTACTAAGATATACTCTAGTATTGTAAACAGGAGTACGGCAATCTAGAACAGAGTTTATCTGAAGTCGTCCGACTCTCTCCCAACATTGTCCAGTTTCGCTGCCTGGCTATTAAATACTATATTGTCACCCGATCGTTGGAACACCCTATAGAACCAGCTGAGAGCGGGCAAGCAGGGAGTTTGGCGTTAGCCACGCCCCCCCCCCTCGTTGCCTTATAGTGGTGACAGGAGGTGGCTGCGGCTGGGAGAAAAAACATCACTGCGCCGTCTCTTTCTGTTCCACCTGTGTTCTCGAACTTACGGGATATTTCATCTAATCTAGAACATTCCAGATCGACCCGCTGGCCCTATATAAGCAGCACGTCGGGCAAGAGGAGTCAGTCAGTCAGAGTTCGTGGCAAACAGCGTAAGAGTGCTAGTGCAACGGAAGAATTTACGTAATTGTGACCGTGCAGTGGAATTGTAACGGACGAAATGGTGATTTGTAATTGTGTGCATTACGTAATTCCGTGTAATTGGCAAGTGTTTAACTGTAAGTCGGTGGAAATAAAGAACATTTTTGAGTGGTGTAATTGGTCTTTACATTTCACGAAACCACAAAGTCACACTGGTGTCAGAAGTGGGATGATAACATCACCGAACATTACAACCATGGATGCGGCATTGGAAAAAAATTTGGAGAAGATGATGGAAATGAAGGCCGAAATAACAGCGAAGACGGAAGAAATGAAGACCGAATGGATCACAGAAATGAGGGCAGCGAACGACAGTCTGGCCACGGAAATGAAGGAGGCGAACGAGGTCCTCGCCGCCAAATTGGAGGAACAGTTGGCCGGCGTGAGGGATGACGTCACGAAGCTGGGCAAGCGGATGGGTCAAGTAGACGACCGCCTATATGATTTAGAGGAAAAGGCCGACAATAACGCCAAAACCCTGAACGCCGTGGTGGAAGACGTCGAAGACCTTGCGAACCACATAAACAACCTGGAAGGGAAGGCCGACAGCAGCGTCAAGTCCCTGAACGCAATGGTAGAGGATGTCGTCGGCAGGAGGTTGAAGGATTTGAAGGCTGACGCACCGGGACGTGACACGACATCGGCGCGCGTCAAACTTCCGAAATATGACGGCGCGTCAACATTTGAGGTCTTCCGCCGCCTGTTCGATACAGTGGCCAAGCACAACAGATGGTCACCGGAGGAGGAGGAGGCCACACAGTTAATAGCCAGCTTCCAGGGAAGAGCCGCGGAAGTCCTAAACGCGGTGCAGACAACGGCGGCGCCCAAGGACATCTGGGAGGCCCTGGAGAATCGCTTCGGGATCCACCGCTTAGCCGCAGCATACCGCAGCCAGCTAAAGGCAAGGTCGCAACAGCCGGGGGAGACGCTGCAGAAGTTCGCTATAGCGGTCGAGTAGGCGGCATTAAGGATGGAGGCGGCCAAAGTAATATCTATCCCGACGTCGAGAAGGGGGAGTGTCCGCTACGCCGGAGACAGAAGACCAGCTGAGGGACGCCGGCGAACACCTAGTGGCCTGTGTTGGGGGTGTGGACAGCCCGGACACCTGCAGAGAGACTGCCCACACCAGGAAGAGCAGCTGGAAGAAGAGTAAGGCCCGGCGTGGAGAGGGGCACGTCTGCGCCATTACCACCATCCCCTCGAGTGACACTGCGCGCCGTCAGCCTGCGTATGGATGACAGCCTCATCGCGGACGGTTGGGTGAGAAGGAAGCCGTGCCGTGTGCTGGTGGACACTGGGGCAGCCGTGACCATCATCAGAACTGACGTGGCGAAGGGTTTGCCGACGAGGAAGCCGAGCCGACCATACGAGCTTGTCACGGCAGCGGGCGACACCTTGCCTGTTGAGAAGGAGGCCCTGCTGGAGCTGACCTTGGGGCGGAATGCCGTACGTCTGTGGGTGTTCGTCGCGAAGGTGGCTGAGGAGGTGATTCTGGGACTGGATGCCCTCAGGAGCCACGAGGCAATGGTCGACGTCGCAGGAAGGTCCTGCGGCTCAACGGAGAAGAGGTTATACTCCTTTAGCCCGAAGAGCGCTTTGGAGTCTGCAGTGACGTTTTGGACGAAGACGTGGTTGTCCCCGCGAGGAGCGAGGTAATGGTGACGGCGCGACCAGAAGGCCAGACAGCAGGTTGGGTCCCGAGGCTGCAGGAGTACGACTTCACCTCGGAACATTGTAGAGGGAAGAGCCACGGTAACGCTGACGCCATGTCCCGAGCACCCTGTCCAGAAGAGTGCGGCCAGTGCACAAGAGTGGAGGAGAAGGAGCGTGCCGTAGCAGTCCGAGTAGTCACGGCAGTGCTTGCGGATGGCTGGGATAGCGCAGGCCTGAGGAGGGAGCAGCTGGTGGACGCAGACTTGGGGCCACTCTTAAGGGAAGTGGAGTCAGGGACGAGACCAACCTGGGAGGACTCGCACCGAGGAGCGCCACCTACAAGTCGTACTGGGCCCAATGGGACTCGCTGAAGACCAGAGAGGGCGTGCTGTTCCGGGTATGGGAGTCACCCGATGGGAAGACGCAGAGAGAACAGCTGGTACTTCCCCGGAGTAAGGTACCGGAGGTCTTGGAAGAAGTGCACGCCGGTACTTCAAGAGGACACCTGGGAGCGAACCGAACGATTGACAAACTACGGCAGCGCTACTACTGGCTGAGGCTCCGAGCAGATGCTTAGAGATGGTGCCGTCAGTGTCACGAGTGCGCGGCGAGTCGCGGCCCCCAGACTAGGAGCCGGGGTCGCATGCAGCAGTACAACGTCGGAGCGCCATTCGAACGTATCGCCGTTGACATTGCTCCGGAAGCGAAACAGCCAGCGACCGAGTGTGTGGAGAACTTGGTGTACCATCTCCACGACATGCACGAGATGGCTCGCTAGAACATCCAGAAGGCGAGCGACCGCATGAGGACCAAGTATGGCAGGCAAGCCAACAGCCAAGGGTTCCAGCAAGGTGACCTGGTCTGGTTGTACCGTCCTACCCGGACCAAGGGACGCTGCCCGAAGCTCCATTAGCCATGGCAAGGACCGTACCGCGTGGTGATGAGGATTAACGACGTGTTCTACCGCATCCAGAAGGTTCCCCGAGGGAAGATGTTGGTGGTACACCTGAATCGCCTGGCACGCTACGATGGTGCTGTTTGGGACGACCAGCTTTGAGGAGGGAGCAGTGTCACCGGATCGTTGGAACACCCTAGAGAACCTGCTACGAGCGGGCAAGCAGGGAGGTTGGCGTTAGCCACGCCCCCCCTCGTTGTCTTATAGTGGTGACAGGAGGTGGCTGCGGCTGGGAGAAAAAACATCACTGCGCCGTCTCTTTCTGTTCCACCTGTGTTCTCGAACTTACGGGATATTTAATCTAATCTAGAACCTTCCAGATCGACCCGCTGGCCCTATATAAGCAGCACGTCGGGCAAGAGGAGTCAGTCAGTCAGAGTTCGTGACAAACGGCGTAAGAGTGCTAGTGCAACGGAAGAATTTACGTAATTGTGACCGTACAGTGGAATTGTAACGGACGAACTGGTGAATTGTAACTGTGTGCATTACGTAATTCCGTGAAATTGGCAAGTGTTTAACTGTAAGTCGGTGGAAATAAAGAACATTTTTGAGTGGTGTAATTGGACTTTTCATTTCACGAACCCACAAAGTCACAATATTTTTTTCCCTATAATACTTTAAAAATTGTGCTGTAAATCACCTTAAAATAGTATAGGCCTTTGATACCAATGAGGTGAAGATTAATAATTAAATATTTTGTTTGTTAGCAACGCTGTCAGTTGCCAGGGTCATATCAGCTTCAGGAACATTGTCTAGAGGATTCTTTTAGTCAGATGAGATCTGGCTACGACTTTTTAGCACATTTAAAAAAACTTCCGTCTGGGTTTAAATTGAGAACCTGAAAATGATTGATGTAATGATAATAATAATGATAATACTTGTGATGATTATAATTGTAATAACAATTGAATAAGTGAACACCATTAGCCACTGGCAATTACTAGCAAGGGAATTATATATTTCTTTTATCATTTCTGGAGCTTTAGGCAACCTTACACCGAAAATTCATGGTGCCATTCTTCACTGGCGATAGGGAGTATTTTTTTGTCTGGATTTATTTTTGTGCCAGCAATGGCGAGCTTTTAGCAAGATAGGAAACTTTACTTGTCTTTAAAATGTTCAAATTTTCACTGTTAATTCTTACTGTGGCCTAGGAATATTATGGTTAGAAAGATGTACGGTCAAAACCTTAAGTTTACATATAACTCACTCCATTGCCTTTGACGTGTTTTATGTTGCAGTAATTGGGACTGCTTCCAGAGTTTACTACGCGAAGTCCCTTTGTTACGATCTCCGTTAAAGGTTTCTGTATGATGCTAACCGGAAGTTGATCGAAGTATTGCTAACTTCGGTGAACAGCTAGCTGGGTATAGTTTAGCATATTAATTGGAGGAAACCATACAAAAGCTGCGCCACCTAAGCGTCCAATGAGAGGCGACAGAAATTCCGAGACAGAATAGTCGCTCCACATTTATGTAACAGGTAAAACTGTAGTCATTAAACCTAAAAGGAGTGATTTCAAAGGTTGGAGACAATTTCCAAGAAGCTATAAGAAAGAAAAATGCACTGGTTCCTATTTTATTGCATTTCTGTTGAGCCATACCTCCAAAATTCGTCTTACACAAATTTTGTGGGGATCTTTTATTGCGTTTTTCTGTTTTATCGTGTTTGGTGGAAAGATTTACCGTAATTTTCGAACCAAAGACGCATTTTTTCGTTATAAAATACTGTCAAAAATTTACCTGTGTCTTATAGTCCAAAGCTCACAAGTGAAACCCAGCTAAATTTACCAGCAGTTGGGAGTGTGAGCTCCTGTGTGTACGGTACCGAAGCCTTCCGCGGTCAGTAAAATAGCCCCGAAGCCTCCCGGACCCTTAAAGGTCCCCTAATTCCATGGCCCCCAAGCCTCCCGGTAACAGTCCCTAATTACATAGGTTCATATCCTCCCGGTCGAAATATGTAACAGGACCAGTTTGGTAGATTAGATTAGATTAGATTGATTTGCGTTCAGTAGGTTCACTTGTAGCCAGAAAAGGCTGTGAACATTGAACATGTCTAGAGGTATAAAGTTTAATAGCGTATATATGTACAAAAGTTAACATAAGACACATGTTATAGTACACAGGCAATATGAACAACAATATGGAAAACAAAGCAGGGATAATCATATATGATACAAAATGAAACACTTTTTAAACCAGCTTTCACTTGGTTTATGCCAGTACGTCTCAACCTTTTTGCAATGGATACCATTCTTGTTATTTATTAAATACATATAGATTAAAAATAAACTTTCAGCTTGCATCAAATATTTATAAGTAATGATTTGTCATTGGAATAGTTAAATACTACTTATAGAGCTACAGAAGCATTATCAGGATAATTTGTCATTCAGATAATCTTGTACAGAATAAAAAGATTTTGAGCAAAGGTACTCTCTAACAGCTTTTTTAAAAGCACCGAAATTATCAACTTTTTCTTTAAGAACATTAGGAAGTGCGCCAAATGTTTTGATAGTTTCATAATACACACCTTTCTGGAAGCAAGAAAGTTTAGCACTGGGATAATGGATATTATACCTTTGTCTAGTGTTTATTTTATGAATTACATTATTTGTTGCAAATAAGGCACGATTGCATACAAAGAATTTTAGGATCGAGAATATATACATGCAAGGAAGCGTTAATATCTTCAATCTTGTAAAAAGATCTTTACAGGAGCATCTGGTGTGGGTGTTAGTAATGATTCTTATAACCCTCTTTTGCATAAGGGATATTTTTTTACTTTCTACTGAGTTGCCCCAAAATAATATTCCATACTCCATAATAGAGTTAAAGTATGCATAATATACCAATTTAAGTGTGTCAATAGAACTCACATTAACCAGCTCTCGGATAGCATAACAGGCAGAGCTAAGTTTAGGTAAGATATAATTTATGTGAGCTTTCCAATCTAAACATCTGTCCACTTGAAGGCCCAGAAATTTTATGCTGTCAATTTCTTCTAATAACATATCATTAATCCCGATTTCTATTTCAGTATGTGATGTACGACAGGTTATAAATTTGACCACTTTTGTTTTGTCTAGATTCACAGATAATTTGTTTGCTTTAAACCAGCATGACATACAGTTCAAAACATAATTCATTTTAATTGTACACTCGTTTAAATTTGTACTGGTCACCAAGACACTAGTGTCATCAGCAAAAAGAACTGTACTTGCAATGTCCTTTATATAAAGTGAGAGGTCATTTATATGGATAAGAAATAATAAAGGCCCTAACACGGAACCTTGGGGTACTCCATGAGTTACTATTTTCCAGTTCGAAGTTTGTTTTTCATAACCAATATCACTGACAGCTACTTCAACACTCTGTTTTCTTTCATTTAGATATGATACAAACCATCTTAAATGTTCATATATAATATTTGATGAAGCATTACATATTTCTATTGGATGTTAAAATTTTTTTGCCATTATGATTAATAACAAAGAAACACAGCTCTAGTACCAAAATAAATTTAACCTCTAATGCTTATATTTGAATTAGCATTTGTTCCATTTCGTTTACCGTTACCCAGGGCGCAACATGAGGAGCCGAACTGGCTGGCACCTAAAAAAATTCCACATTTATCAAATTCGTCATTCTTTCTTTATTTTCTGTAATTTACTTACAATCGATCCACATTTAGATCCTTCGTTATTTTGACATTTTAAACCTATATCATACAGTAACGTGTATTTTCGTGTTTAAATTAAGTGTTTTTTCTATTAGATTTTATTTCCATGTATTTCCAGGTTTGGTTCTGTAAGAATTTGACTTTATGTAGTCAATTCTTGACATTTTTCCAGCATTGAAATTTTATACTTGCTGCATCATAATTTTTAAGTGGGATAAGACCCTTCATGCATTTTATTTCTTGAGGAATTAATTGTAATTTTAGTATCCAGCTGCATTTGCTTGAGTACTTCAAGAAATCTATACAGATCTGGGCTGCAGGAGTACAACTGGTGGAAACTTTCGCAAGCGTTGGTAGTTCTCTGTCTATTACAACATAGTTCTGTCCACATGGAAGGAGAAAAGCGTGCATTTTAGTCTATGTAAGTTTCCACTAAATAGTCGCAAAACATCTGCAGTTTTCTCCGAGACAGGCATCGCTGCCATGAAGTATTCAGAAAAATAGTCACAAACTATATCAGGATCCAGCATTGGCAAACCAAATATGTAGTTCAGAAACTTTCCGATTTCATTTCTGGAATAGTAGTCATGTGCAAGTCCTAAGTTTTGTATCTTTCACCACCAGCTTTGTGTTAGATGAAATTTAGATCCTTGGATTTCAGCATCAGTCCACATTTATCTTCCAGCATTCATCATGCTTTCTTCAAAGTCAGAAAACATTGTTGATGGAGAGAATTTCTGACCTAGCTTATGACATTTATAAACAACTATTGAAAACACCTGCTGATATGATTAAGTTTTCTTGTCCTCAACAAATAAAATACCATTGGAACGTAATGTCCATTAAAGCGCCCATGGTTTGAAAATAGCTGGCAAAAAACCATGTGGAATACTTGAAAGTTCCACATATATTGTGTCACATTGACTGAATACTCTGAGATTTCCGGATTCACAAAATATTACAACGTTTTTCGTAGCATCATTGTTTAGCAACGCCTCGGTTCCATCTACAGTTTTCACATTTAATGTGTTCAGAACCTCATGAACCTCTTCTATACTCGTGGGTAATTTTGGCAGAATTTTACGCCTAGCTTTGTATACGGACTTACGTAATCTTTAATGGAAAAAGTTTTAATAAAACTTTTGAAACTTTTAACATTGCATGTTCATCACGCTACTGCGCTTTTTAAACACTTTTGGAATATGAAAGTGTAACCGTTTCGAAGTAGTATTTTCCTTCCTGTCCTACTCACTGCAGTTTCAGTCTCGTCGGAAAACATGTTAACAGTGAACTTATTTGCTGTGCACTGAAATAAATCAAGGAGAAGTTGAGGCATACCCATTCCACCCACCTGCTGGCTAATTACACAGGTTTCGCGGGAGGCTTGGGGGTTGTTACCTGCTAAGCTCGCGGGAAGCTGTGGGGATTGTTACCCGCTAAGCTTACCTGGGTACGGGTGGCTTCGCTCCTGTACCCGCTCCTGTGTACTTGCCACCTAATTGAGGTTCAAGGTTCAACTTAGTATAAGCATTATTAGAGGAATATGACCATTAATGACAGACATAATACAAAGGGGTTGCTCTATAAAGGATTAAGAATGCGATGGGAGGGAAAATTTTCTCTCACAGACCCCTTCTTCGTTCGGTTGCAAGTAACAAGTGTACCATTCTATGCATACAACAAACTAGCTGCAGTTAGAAATAGAGTTACAGAATTGGGTGATACACCATAGGAATAATCTTATCACAGAAATGGTCGTCTGTGAAGCAAGAAGACGTACTGTTGCAAAAAACATTGCAGATTTTGCGGGAACTTTCCATGCGTACTTGTACAAAAACCACGCAAAAGATGCCAGCCGAGTACGAATCTAAAATTCTGGTGTTTCATAAAGTTGTTATTAATGCAAGAAGAAATTTAAATTTCAGCTCGGTCAAACAGGAAACCCGGATAAATTTTCCGAACTTTTGACTTTCAATCAAAGAGAATGTTAGACAGCAAAGATGCAAGTAATAGAAAATAATACAATTATGATTTTTATTTCAAATTTTTATAATAAAATCATGACTGCGTCTTATGACCCGGAGTGCCTTATAGTCCGAAAATTATAGCATTTGGCGACTATCCAATATTGTAGATAAAGCTTAGGAAGTGTATCAACTGCGAAAGCTTATTTAATGTAATTCCAAAGCTCCTACTTTCATACTCACCTATTCCGCAAGCAAACATGCATCAAAGCAATGATCCCAAATAGTTTAATACATAAACTTATTTGCAAATTTTAGCGGAAAATATACGTAATATAGGGCAATCCTGGTGAAAGTCCTACCTTATTGTTTTTGTGTCCATGCCAAGAAACAAGTGCTCAAACTTTGAAAATAATATGCAGGTAAATGATGAAAAAGGAAAATGCAGGAGGAAAATGTACTACTCGAAAGTGATTCAGATTGACCGAACGGACAGTGTGGATTTACAAACTACCACAGTCAGGCTTCGCAATTATTCCCCAGGTATCACAATCTCTTTCTGAATATTCGATCTTTTTTGACTCAAGGCGATATTGTGTTGCGCGATTCCGGTTGTGTGGAGAGAGAGAGAGAGAGAGAGAGAGAGAGAGAGAGAGAGAGAGAGAGAGAGAGAGAGAGAGAGAGAGAGAGAGAGAGAGAGAGAGAGAGAGAGAGAGTTTACTTATTTCTATAATGTCATCTTATGAGAAATTACAAGTTTTGGAGCTTAGACATAGTACCTCGACGTATGAAAGAACTATTGCACTTATGTTCTTGACGAGACCTCTCCGGGAGGTCCTGTCAAGTGACCAGACCTAGGAGATGAGATAGAAGAGATAGGGTCCCTGCAGTTTAAGAAATTAAACTCCGCGGCAGCTGATGTTAAATCGCCTCCCCACCCCACTAACAGGATTATTTAACAAAGTCGAAAATTGCACCGCACTATCAAATCTGAAACAGTCAAGCAGGATGAAGTTGAAGTGAAAGCTCAAGCCAAGTTGAAAACGGAGTGAGGTGAAATGGAGAGACAGGAAACTCGGAGGATGGAATTAACATTTGTTCATAATTTTCTAATGAATTCAGGGGAAACTACTAAAAAAAGTTCAGGAATCAGGAAGTTCGCCGCAGGTATTGAAGTGCAGACTTCCAGATTGCGAGGCGCTGGGGTTAATGCTTCCCACTTGGTATTCCATCCGGTGGTTTACTGGATATCCCTGAATGTATGTCATCTGCATATGAGGTTCGCTAATGCTTTACCGGAAAACATGCGAGTCAGTTGGAGAATTTAGTGTCGTGCTGGCCTATTGACATGGTAGCAGAGTGATTAGAGCAATCGGACGAAGACCGGAATATCCGTAGTTCAAAATCCGGCTACTACATTGAATTCTGAAATCTGATTCTACCTTTCCAAACATGCCGTACACGCAGTGGTGAGAAAGAAATCGTATTTTCACTGTATTGTTCGCTAATCTCTTTTATAGCATTCTCTTTCGATATCTAACCTGTTCCCGGTTTTTAAGGACTTCACTTCCAACTGTACTCTCGTGCTCCTTAATTTTCTCCTGAAGGTTTTCTAATCCTTAATGTCAATTAGACAGCTGATTTTGAGGTCCTTCCCAGCTATTTTATCCAGCTTTCTAAAAAGTATTTATTTATTCATTCTTTCCCGTTGATTACTTTTTTAGTTTCTCACGTAGCTGCTCTGTTACTTTTCTGACGTTTATCATCTGCTTGTTTTAACATTTCTGCCACTGTCCTTAAATTTATCGCGAGTACTATCATATCAATTAGATATAAAAATATCACAAAGCAATTCTCATGTTGAGAATTTTAAGTAATAATGCTACCAAGGACGTTGCGATAAAGTTTAACTATGCTCATATTTATTTGTATGCTAGTTATGGTATACTTTTCTGGGGAAATCACTCTTTAGCAGCTATGATATTTATATTCCAAGAAAGCTCTTAGATTAATTTGCGGAGTTCATACAAAAGAGCATTTTATTTCATTTTTTATTCATTTAGGTATTTTAACGTTGCCAATGATGTATGTGCTGAATTATCTTTTATATGTAAAAGCAAATTTTAATAGCCTTATACTTTGCTCTAATATACATAATGATTCAGCATGTAACTGAATTTATATAAAGATAAATTTACAGATACTAAAATTCAGAATAGTTTTATAGTCGTTTGGATTAAATTATATGAAAGACTAAGCTAGCTCCACATTTTAAGTTTTGAAAGGGCTATACGCCGTACATTGGAGGCTAACCCATTATATTTATACATGACTTTTATAATATGGATTGGCAAGTTTTAATTTATGACGTTGCTATACTGTAAAGTTTACGCAATAATGTATATCTATCTATGAATCTGAACCTCGAGATAAAACCCCAACGTGTTTTAGTAAGATCTATGCATTTGATACCCGTTTCAATATATGGATCTTTCACGAACATGCTACAGGCAGCTAAAGATGTGAACAACGATATGTCTTTCTTTTAAGTAATGCTGCTTACTGTCGCATTTGCAATGCATATACTGAAAAATAGAGCCCGGATGTGTAAGCGCAATGAAATTATGAAATAAGCAAGCACACAGGCACGAAAAATGAAACAAATAAGAACCAAAAATAAGCAAATAAAGTTATATATTGTTAGAATTCTTACCTTTCTTAAAGTTGTTAACGTTTTTAATACAGGTGAAAGTGACTGAGGAGGTAGAGATAAATTTGGAAGGACTTCATGAAATTTTTGTTCTCTAACCGGTGACTTTTAGGTACACTTACTTTACGCTAGGGACAAGAAGGTCCACTACTTTATTGGCTACTGCTTCAGCGACCTGATGAAAACCGTGAACAAGACACGTCAGGTGAACTAACTTAGGATAAAGTATTTTTAATCCAGCTCCTGTGTTAACAATATATGGAACAGCATCACAGATATAACAATATATTGTCATTCCGTATCCCTTCTGACACTAGATTAGCTAACGAGTCTTAATGAATTTTCCAGTAATAAATGAATTAATCGGTCAAGTACTGGTGTATTAACAACTTACCTGCTTTCATAGCACCAAATTCAGTTCTACATGCACACTGTCCTACTGCATCTGAAGTTCATAAGTGCATTAGGTGATCCAGAAGATGACAAAATACCTCTTTAAAACACCGTAAAATAGTTTTTTTCCCAATGTTGTTTCGTCCGACACCTTTCTGTTTGACATTTTTCTAAAAATTACGGACGCTGCTTTTATTTAATTTCAACAATGGAATGTGCGAACTCACTAAACCTTAGCACAATTCTTTAAAAAATGTGACACTTGAACTCAATTGTTTTCCTACAGTGCCGGTAAGTAGCTGCGGATATAATTTTACTCTGAGATATACTCTCATTATTCCTTTGTTGTTGTAATTTACGTCCTCCAACATTAAGTCATATCGGACGATGAATGGAATGGTGAAATGATGCTCAAATGGGCCCAGGATCCGTAGAGCTTAGAGTTATTCTTCTCTCAGGATAAAGGAAAATCCCGGAAAAAGCCTTATCCAGGTAACTCACCCTGAAGGAGATTTGAACTCTGTAACTCTTGAACGTGAGGCAGACACGCTAAAAACACGCTACCGAGGCCGGCAAAATTAAGGTTAAAATGTACTTAAGTAACAAGGAGGGTAAATGGTAAGTTATCTACAAAAAGAGAACAGATAATCCAACAACCAGCGAGGCTAGAGAAATATATGGTTTCGGCCTTTCTAGAAAGCAGAAAAACCAGTTAAGTCGACATAGGGTATTAAAATACATTAAAATAGAAAATATTTAAAAGGGAAATAAGTACTGTTGGAAGTGAGTCATGGATAGCAGAGCTAGTTAAGGGAAGAAACAGAACATATTAAGCAAATTAAGGAGCATTGTAATGGAAGTCAGATCGGCAGAGGAAATAATGCATATGCACTACGCTTATATTTCTATTTCAAGCAATATTTGTGTGTTTCAAAATAATGATAAATAACTCACTACACTTCAAATATTTAGAAAAAGTATATGAACGGGTTATAGAACACCGACTAGAGAAACACGCGTGACTGTGTTGCCTTAACTTTTTCTTCCCGTTCAAGTGTGTTTAGTTGCTTTGCAAAGAAGAATGACTTTCATATCAGCTGTGTTTCATTTCTTACAGCCCTAAACAGGTATTTGCGGTCTGGGGAAGAGCGGGAAATGGGTTCAGAAGGCTTTCGTATTTGACATTGCGTTTCTATTTAAAGAAAATGTTTATTTTATAACAATGAGTGAAGCTTCAACCTCTCGTATGTTGGTATTAGATAGGTTAAGATACCACTTTACTTCACTTTGATTTTTGTTCTGTTAAATATAGCACAAGTATGTGTAAATATGTTAATGGCATTACCATACATTAAAGGCGTTTATTATTTTCGTATAAGCTGTGTTTAAAATAAAATTAATTTTTTGAAAGTATTATAATGTGGTATTGTTATTTATGCTATGCACGGATGGATAAAGAGCTATCTTTATTGAAAATATTTTAAGCTGCTTGAATTTTTCATGATCGTAAAATTCTCATTGCGTCCGCTAAAGACTTCCTTTATGGTTCGAAAGAACTAGCAACGTGGATTCATTCCAGGTTGTTTCTAAGGTTATCATGATTTAAACTCGCTAAAATGAATTGTTTAATTTGAAATGAAACATAAACGTTGTTTAATTAATTGTTTAATTTGATTTTACAGGGAAAATCAGCAATGTTTCCTTTAAGATCCGTAAAGAGTTGTAAGCACTGGGGTCCAAATTGGACTGGCAAAGGGAAAGAAAAATTATAGGAATGCTGAAGGTGTAATAATAATAATAACAATTTCTCACTTTTTATTTCTCATCTTTCTTCTACAGACATTTTCATTGACACCTAGACATTTGTAACATTTCTTTGACACAATAACAAAATAAATTTTTCACATCTACCTGCTTGCCTCGAGTCTCGGTCCCAATACACATAAACCCTGGAATAATAATATATAGCTAATCGAAAACAGTCCAAATAGTATATAAAAGACGCAATAAGTACATAGTAGCAAAGCAGGAAATTTATGTAATAAATAGAATGCAGTTAAAAACGGTGGCCTTAGACGAACTTGGTGTAAGCAAAAGCTAAGAAAGACAAATTGTAAGTACACCGAAATAGAGTATTCAAACAATTGCTACAATGAGGACGGTAAAGGTCTAGAGAAGTTTCAAAATAAAGAGGAAGAAGGGGAATAGATCCATTTAAAATGATTTAAATTCATTTGAAATATAATGTCAATTAATTAGCAACTAATAGAGACTTTTCACCAAACTTCTTAGGATGGTTTCACGAAATGCAATACGAATGTAATGTCGATGTCTGTAAACAGGATGTTTTTCTCAATTGTTTTTGACAATAGTGTCAATGACATGTCAAAACATATGCCAAGTTATATAATGGTGAAAAACAAATATATTTCTGCTTTCTTTGAAGCTAGCAGAATTGAAAATTATGTCAGGAATACTATAATAATCACAGAGGAAACCCAGAAAAAATAAGTTTTATATATTGGCTAACATGATACGTATGCGTAGAGGAAAATATATACCTTCTGCAAATTGATTGGGATATGAGCCCTTTGCCAAGTGATACCTTAAACCAGTTAGATCAGTTTCTGTGTGTCTGTTAACTGAACAACTGTAACGTTCAATTTTTTTTTATTTCCTTGCGAGCATTGAAATTTCTAATTTAAACAAACGATAGGCTTATTATTCTAGTTATTCGGAAATTCTGAGAATGATTATTAGGATCTGACGTTGCAACTCGGGTTTATTATTTAAACTTGGCGACAGCTTTTTTTAGCCTAAATAGTTATTTAATGTATTTTCCAAACTGTTACTTTCAAAGCATTAGAAACTTAAGTGAATGACAAACGTAACGTCGTCTCAAAATTGCGTAGCACTTACACATTTTTTTATTCATTAAAGTGTCAGATTGAGTTTTGATATTCAATGTTCTGTTTCTTGAATTTAGAGGTTTTCGACTGCAAGAGCAAAAATATAGCCATTAACCAGTTTCTTCAATATTTCTGTAATTTCTGATGGTATTTCTGAAATTGATATGTATTCTTTCCTTAATGGGCAACTAAAATCTCACAAAGTTTTAACGGCTGCGTGGAACAAATGAAGGGTTTATTTATATTCCTTTTATGCGAGAAAATTGCTTGAGCTTTTCTTGTGTTAATGTAAGATTTTAAAAGGTATTCCTCAATTTAGATTTATTTTTTAAGATCAGAGACAGTCATTAATTTGTTTTTCTATATACAAGATGTTACAAAAAGGTACGGCCAAACTTTCAGGAAACATTCCTCACACACAAAGAAAGAAAATATGTTATGTGGACATGTGACCGGAAACGCTAAATTTCCATGTTAGAGCTCATTTTAGTATTTCTCTTAAAATGTAAATTGAAATCATTCGTGCAGACAATTGTCAAAATACCCCATTGTGGTTCATGCACGATGGAGCTCCTGCACATTTCAGTCGAAGGGTCCGTACGCTTCTCAACAACAGATTCGGTGACCAATAGATTGGTAGAGGCGGACCAATTCCATGGCCTCCACGCTCTCCTGACCTAAACCCTCTTGACTTTCATTTATGGGGGCATTTGAAAGCTCTTGTCTACACAACCCAGGTACCAAATGTAGAGACTCTTCGTGCTCGTATTGTGGACGGCTGTTCTCCAGGGCTGCATCAGCGCATCAGGGATTCCATGCGATTGAGGATGGATGCATGTAACCTCGCTAACGGAGGACATTTTGAACATTTCCTGTAATAAAGTGTTTGAAGTCACGCTGGTACGTTCTGTTGTCGTGTGTTTCCATTCCATGATTAATGTGATTTGAAGAGAAGTAATAAAATGAGCTCTAACATGGAAATTAAGCGTTTCCGGACACATGTCCGCACAACATATTTTCTTTCTTTGTGTGTGAGGAATGTTTCCTGAAAGTTTGGCCGTACCTTTTTGTAACATCCTGTATATGAAGCCTCCCTAGATGCTATTGTTCAGTTAAAATTTTGTCTATTTACTTCATGAAATTCAGGTAGTGTTTCTATGTAATTGGATGCATTTTGAGGTGGCTTCTGGGCAATTCTGCTGTTTGGCGTTCCACAAGTCTCTTTGCTGTGAATGTACACGCACGCACGCACGCACACACACACGTACACGCATACGCACACGAACCTCCACATCACCTGCGAAGTTTCTGTCAGCACTGCCAAAAAGGGGCTTTGTGGTTACCACACTGGTAAGGGGACTGCCATCCACATCCAGTAGTTACACACGCTTACGTCTATGTACGGTGATCCTCCATTCCTCTCGTACATAGGTACTTCCTCATCATTTAGTAACATAAGCTCATTTTCGCTGCCCCGTTCTGCCAATAGGCTATCCTATTTGTCTTCCATTAGTGACCCCAACAGGGTGCTTTGGCATTAAAATTGCCATCGACTATTATTCTCTTTTTAGTGTATTGCTGTATAGCATAATGTATTGCAAACTGATGTTTCTGAAAATCTTCCTGTGTTTACATGTAACGGTATTTATTTGAACCAAATTCCTCGTAACTGTTTATCCCCTTCTTGATTTGAATTGGCTCCCTATTTGTGGGACACCACATAGAGCCTTCTGTTTTACACAAGGAATAAAACTGCGTATTAGTGCATTGCTTCTTGTGATGGCCAGTTTTTCAACAGTTATAGCATTTACTGTAATTTGCGCTACAGTGCATTCTCTGGTGTTATGTCCTATTCTACGGCAATTATAACATCCAGGTAGGGTGGTAACTTCCTGCACTCTCCATCTTTCCCATCTTTTTCCCATTCTCTTTTCTATTCACAAATGGTTTTCTGATTCTAGGTCTGCTGTTACAAAGGCATACCTTACTCCGCTTTTACTTTCATTTCTGCATTCATTTTACTTGCAAATTATCCATATCTTTGTTAGTTTATTTTTTATTACTTCGCTGCAGATGGATAGGTAGGTAGGTAGGTAGGTAAGTAAGTAATCCACCAATAAATAATAAATAAATGCTCAAATTAATTAAAATAAGTATAAGCTGTATTTTCGTTTATATGTTTCTCTTGCGATTATCTGTAGATTTCTTCTGTTGCTTTTCTCATTTATGCAGTAAGGTAGGAAGCTTTTAAAGTAGCTTTTGGATGTGAAACTTTTAGATATTCAACTTTGATTTTTTTACAGGTGTGTGACAAGAGTTGCGAGGAAAATGATGCAATGGCTAGACACACCAACTATTGCAAAACTCAAAAGCATAACCTGCTTAGAATTGCAGGAGCGTCATTGTCGACAGATATTTACCATATCTTCTCACCTAACAAAATATTTGTCATACACACATCTTACAGTGCTTGAATACTTTTTGTAAACACAATATTTGCGTTTGTTTGCTTGGTTTTTCTTAAATATACTTCCATATTTCTTTCTCTCTCCCCCATTCTCTCTATTATTAAACTATTTTACAAAATATTTTTTCTATTGAAGTAAAACATAATTGCAGTGTATAAAACGCTTCAAAATTATTTATGTTTATCAAAGAGCCTTTCTCGATCTTGTTATTTTTTACTACAAATATAGTGTTAGCACAAGCCTTCAGTTACACAATTTCTTTCAATTATTGAAGCAAAGGTTGTTTTCTTCTTTCTTTCCTTCATGCCATCTCTCCATCCTTCGTTCCTTTCTTCCTTTATACGAGGGTCGCTTGCTAAGTTTAGTAAATTTACATGAAGGGATGGAAATTGTTTGTTGCTACTTTGTTGGTAGTAAGCTTATTTATACAAAAGTTTGTACAGAAAATATGAATGTGCTACAATATACAGTTCATTGTTGACGGCCACCTGAACTGGTCAGTGTGCTAGCTGTGATTAATAATGAAAAGCAGGATTTTGTGCTGCTATTTAACATAATCATTTGAAGGGCTGCACTGTCATACAAGTCAAAACTGAATTGGATGAAGTTCACACGGATTCTGCATCAACATTGAGGACCATTTAATTTTGGAATAATGAATTTAAACGTGGTCGTAGTAGCACCGAAAATTAATCGCACTCTCGTCGCCCAACTGAGGTCACCACACAAGGCACAATTGAAAAATCCATGATTTGGTTATGCAAAACCACCGAATCAACATTCGTGAAATTGCTGAGGCTGTATGCATCTCAACTGTGCGAGTGCGCAACGTCCTGCATGAAAACTTGGCAATAAAATAGCTGGGGTACTGCGATTCCTCACAGTCGACCGAAAGCGTATTTGGAAAAAACACTTCTATCGTGTGTCTAGCGATGTTTAATCACAAACCGCAAGACTTTCTGGACCAACTTGTGACCGTGGATGAAATTTGGATGCATCATCATTTTGACCAGAACCAAAACAGCAGTGAAAACAATTGACAAACGCTGGCGAAAGTGCACCAAAGAAGGGAAGGACCATTTTGTCAGCTGGTAAGGCAATGGCCACATTTTTATTTTATTTTATTTGGGAGTGGGGTATTCTGAAGGAATACACCTCATAGACTACTTGGGAAAAGGCAGAAACATAAATGGAGTCTATTACGCTTCATTGTTGGATTGTTTGCAACATGAGACTGGGATTAAAAGGCTAAGTGTGTGCTTTCATCAGGATAATGCACCATCACAAACATCAGCAATCGCAATGGCGAAAGTGCATGAGATGGCCTTTGAAAGGTCTCCTCATCCACCTTATTCGCCATACTTAGTACCAAGTGACTTCTTCCTGTTCTCAACAAGAACATTTGGCTTGGTGGTAAGCAATTTTCATAAAATGAGGAAGTGATGGTCACCTTCAACCAGTATTTTGCAGACCTTAAAGGAGCCTGTTTTTCCGACAGGATATAAAAGCTGGAACATTGCTGGACCAAGTGTATAGACACCAATGGAAACTATAAGGAGAAATAAGGTAGATGTTTACGAAATATACACACATATATATATATATATATATATATATATATATATATATATATATATATATATATTTCATGAAACGTTTGGCCATATCAAATGAACTGCAATATACTCATTGGAAATTAAATTGTTCTTTCATACCAACCGTATGTGGGACAACTTCGGACAGGTGGAGGTACACTGAAAATTTCAATGCCATAGCCGGGATTTGAACACGGATTTACCGGTCTTCTTGCTCTAACTATTGAGCTACTATGGGGAACGTGCATGTCTGACATTAATTCTCTAACTGATTCGCATACTGGCATAATGTCATACTGTACTTGCCTAGTAAGCTATTTGCCACAAAATTAAAGTGTATAAAACTGTTGCTTATAGCACAAACCTACGCACTGATGATGTTTCATACAAGACTTGCTAAGGATTAAACAAAAAAATTGCTTTACTGTACGCTTTAATGGATTTACTTTAATTCAAAATTGTCTTCCAAGTTTTCTTTTTTCTTTTTATAAGATGCCTTTATGAAACTTTAGTTTACCTTCATTACTTTAAAACTAACATATTTGCAGCACCATGCATATAAGAAGTATATTTGGTGAGAACTTTTTGTTAATTTATCTGGTATAGCAGTCAAATATCAGCAGTAAGAAACTACATAAGTTTTATGTTGTTGTTAGTAATAATAAGCCATTGTTTACAACAGTAAAAAGTTCCAAAACTTCCAGTTGACAATTAAATCCACACCTCTATTAAATCGAATTTTATAATGGAAAATTCACAATAGATTTTCTGCAATATTTCGCACACATGTCAAATATAGGGCTTTTCCATTTTCCATTGTTGGATTTGTAGTTAATTTCTCTATGTATGTTGATTCATGAAAGTGGCAACAAACAGAGGACAGCAACATAACTTTGCCTTGTGATTTACTTCAGAGCTGCTCTATGCCGAGGATATTGAGCCACTCCCAAACCCCATGTTTGCGGCTTACCACTAACAGCATGCTTCCCCCATCTCTTCTATCAAATGTGTTCTCAGACCCGTGGACAGTTACATGGAGGGAATGAATGATGCCTTCATGAAAATCAAGATAAAGGGTAAGAAAACTATTTGGGAAATGAAATGGAGCTTCCACATTAGCACGCGGCGAATTTTCCAAGTTTTCTCCTTTGAACTTTCGATAAAAATTATGAATTGTGGTCTTCAGTGATTTCATGGAAATTCTAAACATCATTATAAACACCTTTTAGTATCCTATCTTCCTTTAGTTTTAATTCAAACTGTCTATTGAGGTTATACCCCATAAATGAAATGTCACTTTAAAATTACGTTAAATTTTCAAATTCACATAAAATAACATAAAAGTCTTAATTTGTAATTACATACATAGGTAATTTACTAAGGGCGTGGAAGTGATTTCGGCTCCCAATTGACTTCAATCGATATTTGAATTATTTGAAAGAGAAAAGGGAATAAATTTCGTTACCAAAATTTTCTACATATTCCTATTTATCAATATTAAGTTATGTTTTAAGTCTAAGTGCAAATACTACTAATGTACACTTATGTACTTTGTAGTGTTCATATGAGTAATGTGTTCTTAAAAGTACTTTAGGGACTCTAGTTAAAACAGATATGTTTGCAGTGTAAAAGCAGCACACATGATAAAATGTTTGCGTAAACAAGTGAGTTGTAATTTGCTTAATTGAGTTTGAAAACATACTTTCTGAAGTAGTAGCTGGCTCACGCAAAACTATCAGATGGCTCATTTTAAATATTGGGCACAATTTAATTAATTTCACACGGACATTACTAATGAAGGATACTGGTCACTGAACAACGATTTATGTCTTATGAGTTTTATCCCGAAAACTATAGTTTCATAATTACCTGTGATGATGATCATAAGGAAGCGAGTGTTCCACCATGAACAACTAACGCTCTCTTGGAGCCATTCTAAATTTTGTATTTTATCTACTTATGTGTGGAGTCTCTAAATTACATTTTTATTGGACCAAATGTTTTCCACGCATAAGGATGGTTTCCGATTTATGGATAAATGATATTGACTGAAAGCTTTTTAATACACTGTAGTACAAGAAATGCATACGCCTAGCAAAACTGTTTGTTTTACCAATTTGCTATTTTGTTGTTCTATTAAGAAAAACAGATATTTTAAAACAGTAAGAGAACAACATAACAAAGACTAGTGAAAACAAGATAAATATTCATATTTTAGAATGTTAAAACAACCTACTTTTGCTAAACAAGTTCGACAAGCAGTCAATTATATTAAAGAGTATGGTATATTCACTGTCAGACCTTGGAGTGTGTGTTGTTCCTGTTAGGTGTAGTAATTGGTTGTTAAATATTGCACGGCCTTTGAGGTAGCTAATATTTCCTACTCATTTATGAAGTAATTGTATTCCACTCTTTATATTAAGAAACTGGTACACTACAGAGTTACAAATATGTAACCGACTGCTTCACGTTCTCAGCTTCAAGCCATCCTGAATACGCGCAACACTGCTTGGAGTAAAATATATAATTTGGGATGGGATAAGATAAGATAGATCTTACGGAGGGGATTACGACACTGCTACCAGTCTTTATCTATTGTATCTATGCGTCAAAGTGTAGACTACGGAGGAATGAAGAGGCGAGAGGAGAGAGAAGGCGGTCGACTCAGGGAGTCATAAGAGTGCAGAGGGTAAGGCCTTACTTGGAAGCTCTCAGGTAGTTCACTATAACCGGTATCTGGCCCACCGTGGTCCTGTAAAGGTCCACGGCCCACTAAGTCGGTACGCAGACCGGCAAACGTCCTACCTGAGGAGATGTTTACCAAAAGCATATCATCTTGCCATGCAGTGCCGAGACTCCCACCCCAACTCTGCCCTAAAGACATCACCAGATAAGATATGATGTGATTATACTGGAGTTGAGGGACTGAATGTAATTCGGGGGCCGTAATTAGCCCATCCAGCATTCGTCTGGCGATACGGGAAAACCCCCGACAAATCCCGTGGATTAGGTAGGCTGGTCACAGGAATCGAACCCAAAGCTCCCGATTTTATTCTATATAAAGTAATCGCTTCACAAAAAAAGGAGAGAGAGAGTAAAAAAGAAATTAGTAATTATATTCCTTTGCTACTTATTTGCATTTACATTATAACAATCAGTCCTTTAAGTTTTAAAACCTTTTTTGATATTGCTTTATTTTTTAAGGAACTGAAATTAGAAGCTAAAAAACCAACTCTTTCAGGAGGAACTCAGCTTTACAATACTGAAAAACAAATTCGTTTGATTAGTTATTCTTTTAATTGGTTTTCCAAAATACTCACCCACCCATCCATCCATTCCCGTCCCTCCCAAACACACACACACACACACACACACACACACACACACACACACACACACACACACACACACACACACACACACTGAAAGGTTGTACATTCTCCAGTTTATATTATTGTAGTTTTCAGTATATCCTGTTCCTTATAGTGCCCTGAAAAAATTAATAGCTCCGCAAGCGGAAGACGACATCTTAATTTATCTAGTATTATGTACGCAAAGAAATACTCATTTATAAGAAATAAACATCTGATGTGTTACACTTACGTGGCTTTCTCTACAGTGGAATGACTATTCTTATGAAGCTTATTCCTCATTTTCATATTTATAATCAAGAATTGCAGACGTTTCCTTGTTGCTAATTATCTTGTAGGTGGAAGGGAACTTAGGTGTACAATAGAATTTTAAATACTCATATATTTGTTTCTAATTTATTTATTGGCTAATCAGGGCCTTGCTGTACAGGCCATTGGTAAAGCTCAACATGACAAACTGAGTTACCCGTAGGTTTCCTCCATCATAAATATTTTTATGTAAAGAATATACTAGGATCCGGGCCCAAATGACCTTGTTGTCGACGGGCCCTAAAACACCACACGCACTATACTAGGATCGGCTGATAGGTCCCGCGCCTCACAACAAAAAAAAAAAAAATTAAAGACGTTTTTCAGTATTTCTCAACATAATCTCCAGAAACGCTAATACATTTCCAATATCAGTGTTCTGTTTTAATTAATCCATCTCTGTAGTCTAATTTATCATTGTCCTTATAATAGCTGTTCACCGCATCACTGACTTCTTCGGTGCTGTGAAATCTTCGTCCTCCAAGAAATTTGCTGAGGCCCGGAAACAGGTGGTAGTTACCGTGTGCCAGATTTGGCCATTAGGGTGGCTGTTCAAGCAATCGGAAGTTGAATTCGCACATTTTCCCGATTGCAATGACTGAACGACGGGCCGGAGCATTGTCATGAAGAAACAAAGTCTTTTTTTTTTTTTTTTTTTTTTTTTTTTTTTTTTTTTTTTTTTTTTGCGAAATGAGATCTTTTTCACCTCATCATTAAAACGTTACAGTAAGCCTGCGCAGTGATCACTTTTATCCGTTTGCAAGTAATCAATAAAAATAATGCCCTTTGTATCCCAGAAAACACTCGCCATAACCTTGTTAGCTGACTTCACCTTCTTTGGAGTTGGTTCGCCTGGCGCAATCCACTGTTTTGAATGGGGTTCACTTTCTCGAGTGTAGTGATTTTTTTTTTAATTTACGTCCTCCAACATTAAGTCATATCGGACGATGAATGAATTGGGTGAAATGGTGCTCAAATGAGTCCAGGGTCCTTGAAGCTTAGAGTTACCCGATATTCGTCTTGAAGGATAAGTGAAAACCCCGGAAAAACCTTATCCAGGTAACTCACCCTGACCGAGTTTCGAACTCGGGACCTCTTCAACGTGAGGCAGACTCGCTACCATCTACGCTACCGAGGCGGGTCCTAGTGTAGTGGTGTATCCAAATTTCATCCACGGTAAACAGCGAATAAAATTCACTGGGATTTTTACGGTAGAGCTCCAATTTCTCAGTTTTTCTTTGCAGAGTTTGATCAGGTGTCAACAAATGAGTCACCCATTTTGCACAGACCTTGTGAAAGCACAGAACTTTACTTAAAATATTACCTGCACTTTATTTATACATGTTTACAGCCTCTGCTATCTCAAACAACTTTAATCTGCAGTATTCCAGTATTGAGCGATGAAGTTTTTCAATGATCTCTGGAGTTGTAACTTCCACAGGTCCTCCAGAGTGAGGCTCGCCATAGTGCCGTACGTACCATTTTAAACTCTGCAACCCACCTTTTAATCGTTGTATATGAAGGGGCAGAGTTTTTCAATTTACTGTGCAATTCCTCCTTGATTTCTTTAGGGGTTAAGCCTTTCAAATGCAAGTATTTAATCACAGCTCGTCTTTTTTTTCAAATCCTTCATATCCGTGAAATCTTTACACATGTCTCTTTTAAAATGCCATAATTCTAAAACTGTCCAGTATTAAGCTGACCTGTAACTATGGATACAATGTAAAGTATATGATGCTATCCTTTAAACTGGCCAAGTGGCGCCATCTCTATGTGAGGCCCAGAACTATCAGCTGAACTTCGTATTGTTAATCTGATTAATACTAGAATATATTAGCTGACATATTTAAAAAAAAACAGACTGACGAATAGAGACTGTATTATGAGCTGCCATTTTGTAAAGCTGATGCTAGAAGAGAGGTTAGAAATTCTTGAACTGCTGGCAAATGTGAGGTTAGGAATGAGGTGTGAGGGATAAATGCTTGCAAAAGTTTAGTGAGTAAAGTATATGTTTTGGGATCTGAAATAGGTTTTTTTTTTCAGACAATAGTTTTGAGAATCGTATATTCATGTTACCTTAGATTTCCTATAGATGCTAATTGCTGCAGTGTAAATTGTTGACTTGGATCTGGATTCGCTGGATGCTTCAAATGAAGAATAGCGCTAAAACCAAGATGAGTAGCAGCAGGAACAGTAGTTGTCATTTGCTGTCCCCGTCTTCTTGAAGTGTTTTTAGATATACTTTCCTTTATTTGTAGGTAGCATTGGCATTCCCTGTAGTTGGCTGGATGTTCCTTGTTGCAACCCACACACTTCGGAGCAGTGGTTCTCGGTAAAGGACATTCTGAAAAATGATAAGCTACGAGACAATGCATATATCGTGGTGCCAGTTGGAAATAATTTCAAGTATGCCCGTAATTCTGATACCGAGTGCGCTGTGGTACATTTCTGGACCTTCTGCCTGGTTCATCTTCGATGACACTCTAACGTACGTTAAATATAGAACTGATTTTCTTGCATCATTATCTTGAAGTTCTATTGCACAGAGGGGTGATGTTTGTTTAGTTTTCCTAAGTCTTGCTAATTTCTGCACAGGTTAGTGAAATTCCTGCAATGAGTTTAGAATTTTTGTATCGCTAATGGATTAAGAGAGGTTTCATATGATTACGGAATGTCTTCAGGATTCCTATATGCGTAATATGGTTGACGTATGGATTCAAAATAAGTAGTTAACAAGACAGTCTTAGCGTGTGTTATGCAGTTATCCAGAAGCAAATCACAGTGGCTGATCTATGCTAATAGAGGTGAGAAAACTTGTAAGTAGGATTGCGTGTTGTAACAGTATTTTCTTAAACTGACATCATACACACTGGTTGGCTATCATTAAGTGATATCTAGAGAAACTCCGCTAAAAGTCGCATCTTTAGAGTTTGTTTATTCTTCCAACGTATATCATCTAACAGAAACCAAAGAACATTACTGGAAAAGTAAGCTGGGCTACTTGGGCCACCAATGCTATGTTTTAAAGATTATTTCTTGCAGTCTGTAATTCATCATACTAAATGAAAAATCTGTGCTCCAGAAATCAGGTTCATGTCAATATTTTCCGAAAATTGTTGAGCGCTTAGTCTTATGATAACAGCAAAATTCCTCAAAGTTAAAATATCATCTTCTGCATCAGTAATTTCATTATTTATTAATGAAAATAAATTTTAATCTTACGTGTACTCTGAAATTTGTCTTGATATTTACATCAATAACAACTTGAAGTAAATTTTAAAACAGTCAACTTAAGTTTTCCATAAAAAGACAAGCATTCAAGAGCAAATCCAAAACTGTCCCAGTCATAACCAGGTGGCCCAACTACCACGTCGTTCGCGCAAACAGATACCCTTCCTGTGCTAAAACAGTTGCAGAACGCAACAGAGATTTTCCAGTTAAACGCAAGGCAGTGGCGTGAGCAGATTTGTAACGGCTCCGAGCGTCGGGAAGCGTTTCCCAGGCTTCATCAACATGCTTAGTAATTGGGTTAAGCAAAGTTTCGATAATGTTTCTATACAGAGGCAAACAAAATGAACTACAAACACACTAATTTCCTTTTCATTCAGTTTATCTTAAGCTTACGGTGCTTAACTGACACTTTAATGTTAAAATTTACTCTACATTATCAGTAAAAATAACAACTGTGATAACTCCTCTATAATAATAGGAACAATAATAATAAACGTAGAAACAATAATAGTATCAATAATAATGGTTTAATAAGGATAAAAGGTAGCAAACAACGTGCCTCACGTTTACATAGTCCGTTACGTTAGATAATAGAACATAAAATCGAATGTAAAGATTCTGATATTCTGCACTTACGACTCTTTTAATCCTTATAAGACTATTTCTAAAATGCTTACTGTTCTCTTTACTTCATGTCATTCGAGATAAAGGTTATCTTATTGTTAATTTTCTTGTATGTCCAAGGTTAATGTGGGGGTGCGGCAGTCCATATTTTAGAGAGCTGTTTGCTCCATTAAATCTTTGAAATTTCGCTCACTTGCATGGACGCGTCGAAAAAGAATAAGGTGTTCTCATTTGAGGAAGGTATAAATATCGGAGAATTATACAAAAATCAGGGAATATCTCCAAAATGGTTTATGGTGCCAGATAATTCCGCGTTTTAACTAGATCTGTATTGTTGGTGCAATAAGATTTTTCTTTACCTTTTAACGGTTTCCATTGCAAAAGTCACTCAGAAGTTAGAGTACTTCTGAGGATATTCTCAAAAATATCAACGTATACATTTTATTTGACATTAAAATATCTGAAGCATATGACATATTAAATATATCATAAGTAGTATAGATTTGGGAGAATCAGCACAGTGTAGATAAGATGCTGAACTCTCCTCTGTGTTAATATATGAGTGATGTAGAATGCTCATTGATTTAGAACTCTCCTATATGAAAATCGAGTTGTAAAAGAAGGGGAGTGTTGGCGTAGTGCCGTTCTCCCCTGTGCAGTGAGATGTGTTTGAGGATGGGGTGATGATGATGATGATGATTGTGTGTGTGTGTGTGTGATGTGTGATGGGTGGGTGGGTAACGGGGTTCCGGGGGTGTTTGAATTAAATGTGAATTCTTTTCGATGTGTGTGCTTAAACTCTCATGTATGAATATCGAGTCTAGGGTTCGATATTGTGATGGGTGGGTGGGTAACGGGGTTCAGGGGGTGTTTGAATTAAATGTGAATTCTTTTCGATGTGTGTGCTTAAACTCTCATGTATGAATATCGAGTCTAGGGTTCGATATGGGGTTCGGGGAGGGGCGATGTTTGAATTAAATGTGTTGATAGTAATTCTTCGATGTCTGTGCTTAAACTCTCATGTATGAATATCGAGTGTAGGGTTTGATATCTATTACGTTTAGTGTATGATATATGATGCAGTATCGTTAATCTTTAGATAAAAGAATATCGAGAGAATGATTAGGTATGTGTACTGGGAGAGATTTATGAAAATAAATGTAATAAGACATTCTGGTAAGGGGTATTCCCTATCCAGAATCTAACCTTGAGCTACGTATCCAAGAGCGATGTAAAGGTTAAGAAAAGGTTAAATTCCATTCCCACATCGAGGTACGAGAAAATATAAATCTGTTCCACATTGAAGTATAAGAATGGAAATGTAAATCTATGTGAGAGGGTCTCATGACAAAGAAATGTTCCCTCTAAGCATGATAAAAGTGGTACATAGCAAATGCAAATAAAAATAAAAGCACCACCCATCTCTTTAAGAATGATAAAAAAATATTGAGAGAAAAGTATAAGAATGCAAATGTAAATCTGTTTGAAAGGGTTTTCATGATAAAGGAACGCACCCTCTAAGTACGATAACCTAAAAAGAATATTCCCTCTAAGCATGATAAAAGTGGAACATAACATCGAAAATAAAATAAAAGCACTAACCATCTATTTAAAAATGATTAAGATAACGAGAGAAAAGTATCTCATCTTTAAGTAAATATGTGTAATACAAACTGATCAATCAATATGATAATATATATACGCAAGCAGGGATCTGTAGTGTAGATATCCTAACTATCCATGGCAAGATATCACCCTCCATATAAAAAAATTGTCTAGAAAATCTCCCCTCAGTATTACGAATACTCCACTGAACTTCATCCCTCTTGGTATGTGGGACAGAGAAAAAAAGAGTTAATCTCTCCAGACTGGTGACAGGGGTGGTCAAAACATTCTTATTGCTGTAGCGAAGTCTAACTTTGTCAAATAACGTTAGGAAAAAAAAGAATATATTTTAAAATTAAACGAATGAATCTATATATTTGTATGAATGATGAAACAATACTATGAATGTGTTAGTATACCAAATGTAAAAAAATCAAATGTTCAGAAAAATATATTTTGCACAAGTATGTGTGTGTAAAGAAATGTGTAACTATATCCCCCCCTCCAAGATGTAGGGAACGAATCACAGTTAGTGTGCGCACGCAACATGGTGTTTGGGAAGGAGAGATACGGTGGAGGGGGTGTAAAAAATGCTGGATCTATATAAAGTTTAAACTATGATAATAAAGCTACTAGTAATATGTTTTAACTCATAACGTAGTCACAACAACTTTAAACTCATAGCGTAATATGTAGACAGTAACACCTCTCCCGGACGGAGGGGGGGCGGAGCATCTGTTAATAAATACCGCGGTATGGATGAGTGAGGAGGCAGTCGATTCTCTGGGAATATGGATCCTACAGGTAAGATAGAAAAGTTGTATACTGTAATTCATTTTTTATCTCTGTTTACGAAGAATGTTGAAGTAATACTGATTCGTGTGTGCTTATATGTTTGTTTCAGATCATGAGATGCTCCAGCTAAATCAACTAGCTGAAGGTGGAACACATCTTCCCACAAAGAAACTACGTGAATTAGATCAGTCCGTTCAACACATCATTCGATCCGTCAAAACCGTGAAGACCAGATATGGTGAACGGGTTGTCGTCGAAACATCAGAATTCCAAGTCTTCCTCCCGGAGAGATTCTAACGCATGACCGCAGCGCAGAAAGATCTACTAAACCGTGGTGACTGCATACTCCAATACCATGGCGAGGAAACTCTAGAAAGTGGTTTCAAACGACATAAATTGTCTTTTTTAAGCAGCCCGTAATGTCGTCAAAAGGTGAGCATAATTATTGAATGAAATTTCATAAAAAAGTGATAATGTAGTTACTTGCATGTAAATGTGAAATCGTACATGTTGTATTAAAACTTAAAGTGTTAATTATCGCACGTCATGTAGTATTAGTAATTGAGAGTGAGTGAACGTTGTAGGGTTAATTTTCATATGTAATAATTACGTGCATGTGAATATCGTAGTTCAGTTACGTTATTTCACATGCATGTTAGTTATGTTTTGTTTGTTACACGTAAAAGTAACGTTGTAGGTGAAAAAAGAACGTTAATTTATATGTGTAAAAACGTACATGTGAATATCGTAGTTCAGTTACGGTATTTTACATGTATATGGTTTACATTGTGTGTTTTATCATTTATGTAAGGGAAAGAGCATTACGTAAAACAGTTACATACTAATGAATATTGTAGTTACGTGATGATAGCAATAATTGAAATCTCTGTGTAAAATACATAATCATTATGTAAATATTTTCATATGTAAAAGTTACATGCATGTTACGTTCTATGTAAAGTATAGAGTTTACGTAAAATTGAGATTCATACATGTAAAAGTTATTAACATGTATGTTATTTCTGTCACCACCTTACATACATGTAAATCAATGTTCCCGTATGTAAAGTTAATCGAATGTTGTAATTACTTTTTCAGAAACGGCGACAAGATGCTCCGATAGTGCCACTGGACAACCCTCGATTCAGCAAGATGAAACCCGTCTGAACGTGACCCAGGCTGAACGCTTACAGTGTATTCACAGTGAGTCAGCATTCAAAAATAGATTAGTTACCTATGAAATTCACAACTGTGTTAATATACTTGACCCCGTCATATTCTTAGCAGAATGCAAACCTTTAATTTTGAATGAAATTGATAAGGGCTTAAACATGTATAAATCAGGTCTTAAGATAGGATCCTGTTTATCCTGTCAATATGTCATAATATCACAAGAGAGCGATAATATTCATACATTTAACTTTAAGGGTAAACTTGAGGTGATATTGCAATCTACAGATAAATCTATATGGTATGAAGAGAAGATTGTACAACCTATACTAGATCATATGGATAATTTTGAATCGCGTACCAGTTCAAAAGCTTTATACAGTATTGAGAAATTAACAATATATGTGACACAATACGATTCATTGAATGCAGGGATGTATACTGAATTACCCGACTTTATAAAATCGAAGAGAGCTGTTATTAACATTCGTAGTACTGATAAATATTGCTTTGCATACTGTCTGTTAGCATCCAAATACCCAGTAGAACGTAACAAGAATCGACCCACGTCCTATAAAAGATATGAGTTTCTTAAAGAATTTAACTTTGAGAATATAACATTCCCCGTATCATTGAAAGATGTAGAAAAATTCGAGAATCAAAATTCAAATATTTCAATAACGATATACGGTGTTGAAAATAAATCGATTATTCTCTTATATCAACCAAGAGAGATAAAATCACATCATGTTAATCTTTTAATGTATAAAAGACATTATTGTCTGATAACAGATTTATCACGTTTGCTAGGAAAGCAGCTAACTAAACATAATGGGCGAAAATGGTTATGTAAAAATTGTAACTTGTATTTCACATCAGAATCACGTTTAAATAGGCATAAAAAGCGGTGTATGATGAATCAAATTATCAGAATGCCCGAGGCTGGTAAAACTGATCTCGTTGAATTTAACGCATATTCGAAATGTCTAAAAGTTCCATTCGTGGTTTATGCAGACATAGAATGTATCTTACGTAAGGTAGATTCGTGTCAAGATGTATCGAGTAAAAGTTGGACACGTACCACTCATAAACATGAAGCGTATGCAATTGCATTACATTTGGTCTGTAGTTATGATAAAAATTTAACACGTTTCAAATCATTTGAAGGTCCATATGCAATTGAAAATTTTCTTAAAGAATTAACGTTAATTGCAAATCAGGTCATTAATATATATGCTAATAAAATTGAAATAAGTATGAGAGATGTGGATGAGCTAGAATATCAAAATGCAACACGATGTCACATATGCAAACGTGAATTTCTTAACTCGTGTATAAAGGTTCGTGATCATTGTCATTTGACTGGAAGTTACGTTGGCCCAGCCCATAAGCACTGCAATTTAAATAGGAAAATGCCAGGATTCATACCAATATTCTTTCATTGCTTGTCAAAATACGATGCCCATTTCATAGTAAAGAAACTAGGTTACGATACGGAACCTATCAACTGTATTGCACAAACTTCTGAAAATTACTTATCCTTTAGCAAAAGATATACAAATTCGAATGGAATGAGTATATATCTAAGATTTCTGGATAGCTATCGTTTTTTGGATTCAAAACTTAGTAACCTTTCGGATATGTTAGAATCAGATGATTTTCATTATACCAATAATACGTATACGAATCCTTTGCATAGACAACTGATGAAACGCAAAGGTGTCTTCCCGTACACGTATGTGGATTCTATAGAAAAATTATACGAGAATAGTCTACCATCCAAACATCAGTTTGATCATGTAAGCGATGAGGATTATAGTCATGCTAGAACGGTATGGAATGAATTCAATGTTAAAAATCTGGGTGAATATTTAAATATATATCTTAAGTGTGATACGTTAATACTAACGGATGTGTTTGAACGCTTCCGTGAATTAAGTATCGGTTTGTACGGACTCGACCCGTGTCAGTATTACACACTTCCCGGATTAGCCTATGATGCAATGTTAAGAACGACTGGTGTACAGATTTCATTATTAACAGATAAGACTATGTTAGATTTCTTCGAAAAAGGAATACGAGGTGGAATTTGCACTGTGTCCAAACGGTATGCAAAGGCGAATAACAGATACATGACTAGCTATGATAACACTCAACCAACTAATTATTTAATGTACGTCGACTGCAATTCTTTATATGGATATACAATGGAAAATAATAGCTTACCATACACTGATATAAGGTGGCTAACAGATGCTGAAATTATATCAATAGATTTTATGTCTATTACAAGTGATTCTGACGTGGGATATGTGTTGGAAGTAGACTTTAAATATCCACAGGAACTTCATGATATACAAAATGATTTGCCATTATGCCCTTTGAATGAAATCGCGCCAGGTGATAAGTATACAAAATTTCTAACACCATTGAATGATAAAAATAAATACGTATTACATTATCTCAATTTTCAACAATGTGTTAAACTTGGTTTAATTCCATTGCGTATACATAGAGTAATAGGTTATAAACAATCTAACTGGATAAATCCTTACATTGAACTCAACGCTCGTAAACGTATTGAAGATAAGACGAAATTTGGCCAAAATCTATGGAAGTTAATGAATAATTGTGTTTATGGAAAATTTATAGAGAATGTAAAACGTTATAATTCATTTCATTTAGCTACCAGCTGGAAACGAGCGCGTAAATTGTTAGCTCGACAGACGTGTATAAGGTACGTGATTTTTGATGAAAATTTAATAGGTATAGAATTGGTCAGAGATGAAATATTGATGTATAAGCCAATATACATAGGACAAGCAATCCTGGATCTATCCAAACATAAAATGTATGATTTTTATTATGAAATTCTGAAGAAAAAATTGAAAGATGTAACTTTAATCTATACGGACACGGATGCTTTTCTCTTTGAATCTAGCTGCGATATATATGAATTTATTAAAAACAATATACATTTATTCGATACATTAATGGATAATGTGTATGGTATTCCGTTAGCAAATAAGAAAATTTCAGGATTATTCAAGGATGAGCTAGCCGGTAGAGTGATGACTGAATATGTGGGGTTGAAATCGAAACTATATTGTTATCGATATGATACTGAAGTGATTAAAAAATCAAAAGGTGTAACAAAAGATTCGATGAGATTCATAACCTTTGAACAATATCTCTCATGTATTACACATCCTGACACGATACATCGAAGCATGCAGACATGTTTCAGAAGTTATAAACATGATGTTCATACCATCGAATCTAATAAGATAGCTTTAAGTGGTATCGATACAAAACGATACATTCCCGATAATTCATTTTCAACATTAGCATGGGGAAATTATGCTATAGAAAATTGTCAAGTGTAATTTTTTTTTCTTTTCTCAATAAAGCATAGATTCAACTGAGTTAAAAGGTATTACTAGGCCACGATAATAACATATTACTGTATTTCTAAAAACAAAATAATTGAGTTTCAAGTATAATTGTAAAGTGTGTTACAACTGAGTTAAAAGGTATTACTAGACACATGATAATAACATATTACTGTATTTCAAAAAAAAAATAATAATTGAGTTTCAAGTATAATTGTAAAGTGTGTTACAACTGAGTTAAAAGGTATTACTAGGCACATGATAATAACATATTACTGTATTTAAAAAAAACGAAATAATTGAGTTTCAAGTATAATTGTAAAGTGTGTTACTAATTACATGATAATAACATATTTACTTCATTTGAAAGATAACGTGTTTCTTTTTTTTATGTTTACGTTAGGGGGGGGGGGGAAGGAATATTTTTTCCTATTCATGTCGTTTTGAAATGATAGATAGCAGAAATCAATGTAACCTTATTGATCTCTACAATGAAATGTTAATTCAACTATAATCATGTATGATTTTTTATTAAAATATATTTACTAATTATATCAAAATGTTATTATCATGTCTCCGTTAAGGGGTGAGGGGGGGATTTATATATAATCAATGTGAACTAGCATGTACAAAGGCTCTTATTTCAGCTATAATCATGTATGATGTTTGTTTAACGTATATTACTAATTACTTCAAATTGAAATTATCATGTTTACGTTAAGGGTAGGTGAATTTATATATACTCAATGTGAACTAGCATGTACGTTTTGTTAAAATCTCTACAATTAAATGTTAATTCAACTATAATCATGTATGATTTTTTAAAAAAGTATAAAAATGTTATTATCATGTTTAAGTTAAGGTGATGTGAATTTATATATAATCAATGTGAACTAGCACGAACGTTATGTTACAGAAGATATCAGGAATCAATGTGAACAAAAAAAATAAAACACAATATATCATTAAAATTATATTTCTTTATTGAGTTGTGTGTTTTTTATTTATACAATGTCCACCTCATTAATCCATTCACGGGTAGGAAATCCTAACCATTTCACCAGAATCCTATCACCACGTCGTCTGATAACCCTTTCAACTAAATACGTGTCTGGATATTGAGTTTTCTGTAATTCATAACCGTAGAATGCTCCTTCAATCAGTTTACCCTCCAGATCCTCGATGAGATAGGTCAATGGATGTGTCCTTTGCACTGTACGTATCCTAAAGACTTCAACACTCCAATTCGGTAGATAACCTTTCTCCATAACACCTTTATGCTTAGAAATCCTCACGTAGTCACCAACACGATGAAGCCTAGATCTTCGCTTCTCACGCAGACTTCTATCATATTTGTATACACTGAGAAGGAGAGAATTATCACGAACTTCTACAGGCTTCATACGAATCGTTCGATGGTAAGTATTATTGTATGTATGAATAATTCTAGGTAGTATGTTTATCCATTGATATGAGCCTTGAACAATAAATTCCTTATGCAAATTCAGTTTGATCGTTCTTATTAATCGTTCCACTGCAGCAGCCTTAACGTGAGTGAATGTACTGTAATGATTAATATTATTACGATTCATTAGTTCGCGGAAATGTTTATTGTAAAACTCCCTTCCATTATCAGATTGAACATTCTTCGGAAACGATTCCATTTCATTCAATATCTCCTCCATAGCAGTCGAAACGTTAATACCACTTTTATCACGTAATGGTCGTGCATAAGCCATCTTGGAATAAAAATTGCATGCAAGAAGAATATACTTGTAGTTCCTATTGTCTCTTGCATAATTAGACATGTCCATAAGATCTATTTGTACTAAATCGTCCATTCCTTTGCTTATGATCTTACGACGTAAAAATCGTCTTCTAGCTGGTGCATGTAACTCGGTTGCAATGCGACGTTTTATCATGCTATAATTTTTGATGTTTTAAGTTCTGTAATAATTTCTTCTATCTCGGGTGAGTGATTCAAATTACCTGCATCCCTCGACGCAACTAATAATCTTAATCTGTTTATTATTTCATTCGGATCGTTCCAGTAGACGTAATCTAATTTTCTCTGCGGTACATGTTCTTTCCAACGTAAACCAAATCCAGTTCGATTACTAACAAGGTCACGAATGATATGACGATACTTGAACCCTCGATTTGCTCTTAAACGTCCATCTCTTGAATAGCCGTGTCTGTAAACTTGAGTATTCTGTAAGATTTGTGAATACACGTCTAAATCGTCATCTGTGTACGATGTCTTGCGAGGTAAACGTTTAAATAATAATTCATATAAGCCTGCTGTGGGTTCATACGTTTCTGTTCCTATCTGAACACCATCAGATTTAAACACAACTGTCTTGTTACCCAGTTTATACTCATTATCCTCGTAACGTATGCCGTAAGTATTGTCCATGTCACTCGAACTAGCAGTTCGAACCTTGTGTAGATACTTTGACACGAGATCAGATCCGTTAGCATCATCTGTAGTTTCGTCATCGTTGTCTTGGTGTGCTTTCGCTATTACTTTCAATGGTTCGGTTACAGGTTGAAGAACTTCAGACATGACTCGTTGCGTTTCGAATTTCATTCCTTTGAGAGAACGTAACTTTTCTCTTATTGCCCTACTGTGACGGGCAATGGATTCCTTAAGTCTTATAGCTTCAGCATCCATATCGAAATGAATGTATAATTAATCAGCTACAGCTAATTTATATGAAACTATCAGTTCTATACTTAATATATGACCATCTTTAGCATGTCCGGCTGGCGCTGTAAACGATAGAATATCGCCAGTTTCAACTCTTACAGGATATCTTTCAACTAATCTTCCGTTTATTGCAAACAATGTATCATTTACAGCATGCGGATGTACCGATGATACAATAGAACACGAGAGTACACTTCCATTTCCAGGAACTTTATAGTATTCGAGTCCCGATGTTAACGTATACCTTAAAGAGGGACCTCGAAACGGACGTGTTTGCAATGAAATTATGAGTTGTGCTTTCAATTGTTGTAACATAGTGTTTACAACATTTCTCATTCGTGTTTTCATAGTATGAATATCATTATTTATAGTGATTAGTTTATTATCAAGTTCCGTTTGTCGTGCGGTTAGTTCTTTCACTTCTTTTTCTACAGCTGTAGTAATAGTCTCGCTAGCGGAGGTGATTCTTCTAGTTAACTGACTTTGTAATTCATTCTGTTTCCGTGTAATAGTATCGGCAATGTTTGTTATAGTCTCAGTTAAACCCGTTTGCAATTCATTGTGTTTCTGTATAAAGAAATGATTAACATAACTCATGGTGACTGCATCACTATCATCTATCGGGTCGGCTAAATCCTTCAATCTCTTCATTCGAAATGACAGAGTTTCATTAGAGTCGTGAATTGGAATCCTATCATCTACATATTTTTTATTAGGAACGTCGTGTTCGTGAAGGGGGTCCAACAGCGTTTTCATTCTTATACCATCTATAATGACATTATTTTCGGAATCACGTTTAAATGCATATTTACTTAAGTACTCCATTAAATTGTTGTATTGGATGTCGAGCGATATTTGTATGTGATCCCTAAGCATATCTTCAAACTCGCCCATACGCTGATACGAGGTCTGCTCGCTGAAGATCTGCATTCGATTCTCGACGTCAGCCGTATGCGTATCCACATAACGTTTAGTCGATGCATCGTCACCTTCTTCAGGGTCGTGAATATTGCACAATCGCTTTCCCTTGAATCGATAGTTTCCCGATCCATCTCTAGTTATGATATATCGATTGAACACACCCCTAGAGGGTATGATTCTTCGGGATCCGAACCTGTCGATACTCATTGCTTAAGTGATGGATTATTCTATTTATTCATTCTGATAAAGCGATCAAAACCGTGACGGTAGCGTCCCTCGTTCAGTGGATATTCTGGTACTATAACAACAAAGGATCGTTCATCACTCTCCCATATATGTTTACACATATCCTTAAATTCATCATAGGACATATCGGTATTTACATAATCTTCGTATATATGTTTTAAATTGAGATTATCCTGTCTAAAGAATATAATCATATTTGCATTATCTCTAATTAAATGTTTAGGTACTTTAGCATATGATTGTGCTAAATATATAGCATCGACATTACGATGTCTACCCATACTGTAATATGAAGCTATCTTACTCTGTTTTTCATTTATCACATCATCAAATACGAATATCGAATTTTCTCTAGCATCCGACGTTTGAATCACTTTATCACCATCATCGAACGTAAATACACCTATATCGGGTATAGTTTTCAGTAACCTGAGTAAATATCGATATTTAGGTTGTTGCAACGATTTCGAGTATATGTAGAGGTTTTCGAATCTCAGACCATTCTCGTGAATAAGCAGGTTGAGTAAAACGTTCGTTTTTCCAGCATTTGAACTGCCCAGTATGAGCGCTCTAACGTTACTCGGAAACAACGTACCGTGTCGTCCTTTGCGAATGTCATCCTCGAAATCTATCACCTGTATGGGTAGTGTACACTTTTGCTTTACTATCTCCATATCGCGACTAATACTTATAAAGCATAAGTTTTGTCTTTTATTTCGTTCGTGATAAGGGCAATCTATGTCTTTACTGGATTTGGCCAATCGTCGTAGGAATCGTATACTTATAAAGCGCACGTTTTGCCTTTTTTATTTCATAGTGAGACATGCGCTCTACACGTGCACGCAAAGGTTCGGGAATTCTTAATTCCTTGATTAATTCATTACCATTTGAGGCACATTTACCGGGTTATCGTTTCTGCGGTCCCGGAACGAAACTACATAAACGCTTGCAGAGAGGTGACTTACCGGTGAACGGGTTAGATTCAGCGTGTCTCGATCACGATCGGGCTTACGCAGAGAGTACTGATACAGAATCTCGTCGTCTAGCCGATAAGGTGTTGGTAGAGAAAGCTTGGAGACGTGTAAAGTCTGCCGACGCTTCTTTGGGCGAACGACTTGCAGCTCGACTTGTGACTACACTTATGAAGGGTAAATTGGCAGCGGGCGCTGGCATGCGTAAACGTCGCAACAAGAGAGGTGGTTTCTTACCTTTACTACCACT
Organism: Mantis religiosa; assembly: GCA_030765055.1. Taxonomy (NCBI): domain Eukaryota; kingdom Metazoa; phylum Arthropoda; class Insecta; order Mantodea; family Mantidae; genus Mantis; species Mantis religiosa. The sequence goes on along the minus strand of CM060952.1, from coordinate 65,758,166 downwards.
TTTAGCAGCTCTAGGTGCAGCAGGTGGTCTAGCTGGAGGTGCTGCTCAGATTGCTACGGCTGTCAATAAGAAACGTTCGGATGCAAAACAACTTGCGGAATTAACACGTCACAACGAGCGCATGGAATCTTTGGCTCAGGGCAAAGGTCTTCGCCGTAAGAGACATCGTAAGGGTAGAGGATTGTATCTTCGATCAAAAAACTCGGGGCGAGGCCTATATTTATCCCGGAAAAAGCGCTGAGTGCTAACGAGATCGATTCGTATGCACGACGTCTACACATTCCACATTTTAGAGGTGTCTACATGATCGATAAACTACCTCCACGTCTTCGATACTATGAGAGAATAGTAGTGAATCTGGATACATCAAATAACCCTGGTACACATTGGGTTGCTGTACGTAAGGATGGTGATGTTGCCTACTACTTTGACAGTTTCGGCGATCTGAGACCTCCGGAAGAGATAGAAACGTACCTTTCGGGTGTCAAGCTCCTATATAATACGACGAGATTTCAAGAATTCGATTCTGTGATTTGCGGTCACTTGTGCCTTCAGTTTCTCCTCGATGAGTTACACGATCACCGTGAGTGGTAGTGATACCAGCTTCTCTACATTTCTAAATCCACCGTTACATCTGGATCCTAACGGACATTACGAGATAGCTCTATTGAATTTTGAGACTTTTTACTCGATTCCGAATGTGGACGAGAGTAATAATCTATTCCATTACGTTCGCGATGGAAAAGTCGAACGTATAGTAATTCCACCGGGTACTTATGAATTGGATGATATCGCCAGATTGATCAATGATGCTCTCGACATCGGTGACGACGTTATTCTACGTGCTAATAATAACACCATGAAATCAGAAATTCAATCTCCCTATATTATCGACTTTAGTCGTGAGAGATCTATTGCTCCTCTTCTCGGTTTCACCTCTAAACAGAGGGTACCGGCAAACATGCTGACCGAGTCTAATGATTTGGTTAACGTATTCAAGGTCAGCATCATACGTATCGAGTGTAGTCTTGCATCGGGATCTTTCATCAATGGTAAAAGTGGTCATTCTCTGTATGAATTTTTCCCATCGGTACCTCCAGGTTATCATATCTCGCAGGAACCATCAAGTCCTATATATTTACCAATCATCGATACGAATCTCATTGATCATCTCGACATTAGAGTGGTAGACCAGAACGGCGATAAGTTAGATTTCAGGAACGAAACCACCACTGTACGATTGCACATACGTCGTAATGGGTATAAGTTTTAAGAGACGATGCTATATTAAAAAACATCTCTCGAGATTGAACTCTACTCGATCATCGACCCGCAAGCTAATCACATCGTCTAATCGAAAATTTCTCGCTAACTTAGGCTTCAAGGTTCTATGATGGATGTGTTGGACGTGACCGGGATTCCGACCTTTGATGATAAGATCAGTAAGGAGGAAGAACACGTATTCCTACCGGACAATACGTCAGCTCTCGATGTGAACGATGAAATTAGAATTCCATGTCAAGCTGAAGATTTGTACACGCTTCCTAGTAGAAGTTATCTCTACATTGAGGGGACTCTCACTAAACCCGACGGCACCGTCGCCACATCGAAATTGAGTAACAATGCTATGGCATTCCTATTCGATGAGATTCGTCTGGATATGAATGGAACGACTATTGATAGAACTAGGAATCCGGGCATTTCATCAACGATGCGTAACTATGCAGCACTGAATGAACTGGAATCGAATCGTTTACTAAATGCTGGATGGATCTATCCAGGAGGTGTGGTAGACATCGTGAATACATCGAATGGTATCTTCAATGCTATCGTTCCTCTTTCGATGTTGCTGGGTTTCGCCGACGATCACAAGGAGGTCATACTTAATAGCAAGTTTGAACTTATTCTCATTAGATCTAAGGATTCTAATAATTGTATCATTGGAAACGATCCTACAACCATACAACTAACTAGACTCGAATGGAGGATGCCTGTACTTCGACTTTCAGATTCTGAACGAGTTGATAAACTTAAACTCGTCAAATCGGATAAACCTCTACACGTCGCATTTCGAACCTTGGACCTTCACACTCAACCTGCTGTACCTCAAACTAAAGCGTTCACATGGAACATTGCAACCACGACTAAACTTGAAAAACCACGTTTCGTCATAGTCGGTGCACAAGTGGATAGATTGAATCATCTCGCTAAGGATGCCTCTCTATTTGATAATTGTAATATCACCAATCTGAAACTTTATCTCAACAGTGAATCTTACCCCTATCACGATATGAATTTGGATTTCGCCAATTCGAAATTTGCATCTCTGTATGATCAATATTCCAAATTTCAATCATCCTACTATGGAAAGGAGAATTACCCTCTTTTGAAAAGGAACGACTTTCTGAAATATGCACCGCTATTCGTCATCGATTGCTCTCATCAACCTGAGGATACTGTGACGGGGGCAGTGAATGTCAGATTGGAAGTTCAAGCATCGTCAAATTTTCCTGCACAAACTTCATTATTCTGTTTAATTATTCATGATAAATTATTCACTTATAAACCACTAACTCATGTTGTACAATCTATCATATAGGTGTAATAAATAAAACATTACAAATTCAAATTATCTTTTTATTGACTTTAACATACATCTCCAATATCCTCTTCCTTGCACTCCTGCTTTTTGCATCATATGAACATAATGATTTATGAATATCATACAACTGATATAAATTTCTTTCAATATATGGAATTAGTCTTTTAAGTCCATTGAATGCAGTACTATTCAGATTTATACTGCCCACATTTAAACATGTATTCACAAACGTTATTTCTTGCATCTTATTCATGCATAACATTATATTAAATGCATATATTATATTTTCACTGTACGGTGCACATGGATGCTTACCATCTTTCAGATACGTATCCAAAACACACAAATTTGACATTATTACCTCCCAATCCTCTTTTGTAATATAAGGTATTGTCATATTGCATTACCTTACCTTAAGTGGGGTATGATCGAACGCCAAGGCAATCCATCTCAAAATATTATATGCGCTCAGACAAAATGTTAACTTGCACGAACTGAAATAGAAACCATAGTCATGATGTGCTAAAAGAAATACTTTGAATAAGCCAAGTGTTTAATAAATTCCAGAGAGAGAGAGAGAGAGAGAGAGAGAGAGAGAGAGAGAGAGAGAGAGAGAGAGAGAGAGAGAGAGAGGGAGAGAGAGAGAGAGAGAGACAGACAGACAGACAGACAGACAGACAGACAGACAGACAGACAGACAGACAGACAGACAGACAGACAGACAGACAGACAGACAGAGACAGCAGAGAGTTCACTTCCCATTAGCCTGCAGAATGGTGTATCTGCAGAACATCAGCCTTCAAATGACGTGCCTTTGTTTGCTTCGTTATCCTTGATGCTGTATATTTACCCTGCAGAGTTCAAATCAGTATAGTTCAGTTGTACTTCCGCTTAAAACTCAGGAAAACGTATCAGCTTGCCCATCTTAAAATTGAAATGTGACCCGAGGTAATCCCTCTGTCCCCTTAACACTAATCTAATCCAACTGAGATAGTATGGGCTCAAATAAAACACAGGGGAGATTGCAAACACCAACAATAGTTAAAGAAACCGACGTTAAACATCTTATTCAAGCAGAAATTGACAAGATAACAGAACCGAAAGGTGAAATTGTGTGACATATTCCGAAAAGTACAAGAACACGACTTTTGGAAAGAAATAGCACATGACGAAATTTGAACCTAACATCATAAACTTGCAAAACAAATACAATGAAGACAGTAACAATGAGAAGTTGTCTCTTGGCGTAAGGGACATTGACAATTACTGGCAGTTCCGTCGGATTAGAAAAAAACGGGTAATTCATAAACTGCCATTATTAATATAGCATTTAAAGCATAAAATAATATGCGGATGTGCTTGTTCCAATTTTGAATTTAGCTGCATTACTATAAACGTTTGGAAAATTCATTTGGATTTTCTTACGACTAGCTCCAAGGAGAGTTGCATGCTCTTAGTGTGCGAGAGAGGAAATATGAAAACAGCGGAGGTAACGAGGTATTAACTATTAGCACACACACGTATCTCATCCGCTGGATATAAGAGTCTTCCTATTTGGGATTTAAAAAAATATACATAATAGTGCTTCTAGTTGTCTAGTGTAAAACTGATATAATATTCAATGCTACATAAAATCATACCTGGAAATGTTTCGAAGCTGCAACATCAAACTTCTAAGTAGGTTAAGTATACGCTAGAGGACATCTATGTTCTTTCAGGTCGCTTTGAAACAGCAGTTTCAAAGTTAACGGATACGACAAAAATGTTGAAACGATAATAATTAGGTATATCTACACAGAAGGCTGCTTAGTATAAATAGAGGGTCAGGAAATATATTTTGATACTGATAACAGCGTTTTCAAATGACAAAAAATGATTCTTGAATCATGAATTTGAATTATCAAGGGAAGCTCATCCTAAGATATAAGGTTGCAGTGAAAATAACCATTCAATGGTTTTCTGCAGATGTCTTTGAAAGTCATACAAAACCAATTGGAATAAACTAAAATTCTTAGACATCAGATTAAAAAAAAAAATAGAAGGAAATAGTGATTAAATGGAGATAACCAAAGATTTAAGTTACCAAAATATTGTAATATACGATGATGGGAGGAAAATAGAATTAAACTTTAAAAATGTTATTCTTTAGGCTCTACATCATGGAAGTACTTACGATGCGTTCAATGCCGGACAAATAAGCTCAAGTTTAAAAGAGACATTAGTTAATTTCTGAGATATATCTGAAAATTATTTAAATCAAGTCAAAGATAAATAGAGATTTGTAATTGGTAGTAAATTAGTTTTCTTATTAATGAAAATTTAAGGAAAAGTTGTTATGCATTAAACTGTATAAAATGTTTATTTTCTTTTACATTTTATAAATATAGGCAATTAAATTAAAATATATGGGGAAATTACGTTAGAGACTGAAGTCACTGATATAAGTACTTAAATATATCTATGAAGAAGACCTAGAAATTTATGGGCTTGCTTGTATTATCTGGAATACCTACGTGACGGAGATGTTCACATTAACAGAAGCACCAGAATCTCATTATCTGCGTTTAGCACAGTCATGTTTCACTAGCGTCTTAAAGGAATACCTTGCATTCCTGTGATGTACTGTCACGTGACCTGCATTCTTCTTCCAACGCCTCTAGCAAGGCTCCTAGTAAAATACCCCACAATATTGTGGAATTGCTTCATATCATACATATCATTACGTTTGGAATGTGAGCTTTATATATATTTCACCAAAGGATGGTTTTCCCTCAGAATCAACACTATTCTGAAGTACCAGTGATTTAGCAAGGTAGTAGCATCAGAAGTATGCATCATATATAAACAAATAACTCTACATTATAAACTGGCTTACCTCTGTCGCTTCATTGTAGTATATGGTTACAATTATTTGAGCACACAAAATTCAGATTTTGAGGTAAGGATATTAAACCAATGTTGAAATTATTTTTATATTTTTTACGAAGATTCAAGGGTATATCTCTGTGTGTTAGGTAATCCATTTATAAGCAGGCCTTGTATACTCATATGAAACTACGCCTCTTTCCACGTTTTTAAGAATTTCATTAACGAATATTTTATTTTAAATAGTGATATGTTGAGCGTCTTCTTATATTCCTATAAAAGTTATTGTGTTTTAATCCATATGTTGTTTATCCATTTTTAAAGAATTTTAACCATGGAAGTCAGCTAGAGTAACTAATTCAGAGATCATTTTGGCACATAATAAACATATCTTTTCTATATGGTCGCTGAATAAACAATATTATAAGTAGACTGACATGCTGCTTGACAAATCTGCAACAAAAACTGCGTATTGTCTTATTTTATTTTATGAACCTCTTATAATATGTTACCACAAGATGAGTTAAAGAATACCTCATTTTGAATACTTGTTGTATAATTACGAGGACTGTTCAATAAAGAATGATATCAATTTAGTTTTGACAACGTACCTTTACTCATTCTCATAATTTTGATGGTCCTTCTCAAAATGGATTCTCCTGAATGCGATGCACTTGTCCCAGCGCTTCTGCCAGCTCTCAAAGACATGAGAGATCCTTCAAAACCGCCTCCGCAACCTTCACCACTGCTTCTGATGATGAATAATGCCTCCCACGAAGGCGTTTTTTTCAACTTAGGGAAGAGAAAAAAGTCACAAGGGGCTAAAGCCGGACTATAGGGAGGGTAGGGGACGCACTTCACGTTGATTTTTGCAAGATATTCAGCAACAACATTGGCAATATGCAGCCACGCAATATTATAGTGGTGCAGCATCCAGTATGCTTCACTGAAATGCGGTCTTTTGCGCCTGATATGGACATGCAATGTTTTCAGGACATCCCTGTAGTATTGTCCAGTTACTGATGTGTGTGCAGGTACAACATGCTGATAAACCATTCCATGAATATTAAAGAATTGGATGACCATAACTTTCCCAGCAGAAGTAACCACTTTTGCTTTATTGGGGGTCAGTGATGAAGGAGATTCCACACTGAGCTTTGCTGTTTGCTCTCAGGATCAAAATGATGTAGCGAGGTTTCATCAGCAGGGATTACGTTTGAAAGAATCTCCGGATCTTCCTTTAACATAAACTTTAACTGCATGTTACCTCCATTGCAGCGGTAACCGATACGGAACATCTCTGAACTTTCCTGGTTCTCACAGGCGGAAACCAGGAGTACCAACAATGAAACTATTACAGCATGTTTGTTTCACATTAAGCTGACAGAATACAATCAGATTGAATTTTAGTGCGAAAAATTATGACCGTAAAAAATATGATTATTCTTTAATGAACAGCCCTCGTAGTAATTAGGAAAATTAATTTTCACTCACACATTTGACATTGAAGTTTCCAAAGGTATATATTTTGAACTCCTCTGAAGAAATTTAAAACCATTTCAGAACGCAGTTCCTAAATGTATGTGTGTACGTGTCTGTGAAGTCATAACTATTTCTTTTTACTTTACTCTTACAGCGAACAGAAATAAATACAGGAATACAAATACAAGAACTGCAGTATTTCAGCTGGATTAGTTTAGACTATGTGTTGCATGCTCAATGCCTCAATCTGTAGATTGGTGAGTGGGTGGGCGGATGTGTGTGTATGTGTGTGTGTGTGTGTGTGTGTGTGTGTGTGTGTGTGTGTGTGTGTGACGGAGTGAGTGAGTGAGTGAGATGCTGTGTTTGTGGGTAGAGCTAGGTTTTGTTCGGGTTGTGTCTGATCAACCGGGGTCTAATAGCACCGTTGTTAATGTCATGAATGTGACTCCCTGTACTGATTCCCGATGTCCTGAATCTGCTGCTAGCTATTCAAAGGTAACACTCAGCGACATTTCAATAGGCGTTTGTTTCCCTGAGATTACTCCCAGTACCACATGTATCAGTTGTGAACACTGGGTTGTGGAAGCCATGATTGTTGTGATGCTAACATCAAACACTAATGAGACCAATTTGCTTTGTTCAACGAAATTCGGTGACTAAGTATATTTTTCTCAGGTGGATATATTCTAAGTCTTCAACATGGTGCGAATAGCTGCATTTTGACTTTTCTAAGATTGATTTAAGAGTCGTGAGCAACATAACGTGTTATATCTTCAATATGAACATTTTATGCGCATCAATGCTTACTTTGAAGTTTGCCTTGTAATGCGACTTGTTTTTTCCTTTGTCATATTACTACTTTAGCTCAGAATGGCATTGTTGGTATTCTCTGTTTTTTGCGCATGTTGGTGTTTGAAGGAAGTTTTTCTCAAGTTATTTATGTGTGGAAAGGAGGTGCATTGCTATTTTCCGTATCATGTACAGAATTTCAACAATGCACTTTATTTCAGACACAAATCAGCCCAGTTCTTTCGATATCTGTATGTAGTTACTATTTATGCATTCTTTAGCCAAATTTCATGTAACTGCAGGAACTGTGGTTTCATTTAAATTAGTTTACTGTTTGAAATATTGTGAATCTCGGTAGACATGGGTCAGTAATGTCTTCAGTAAATATTACAAAGACTCTTTAATTGAGATAAATACCGGAAGTTCTTAATGAGCCCTTTTACGATCTCATAAAGAGGAATACATCTCCCATTCACATTTACGTTGGTTGCATTCGTAAATCAGAACAGATAAATTGGTTTACATTTAACAAACACTCAACAATTTAAATTTAGAGAAATTTCATTGAGCTATTATACCAATTCTGGGGATAGATCACCTTCCAGGGTGCAATTACTCTTTACGTCCATTTTATTCGTATACGAACTTGGTAACTGACGTTTTAAGATAGACGAAGGCTAAACATTTAAGAAAAAGCGGTGTAGGGACATATACTCGTGCACTAAATTGCGGTTCAAAACAGACGGCTTACTACTGACAGCGGATTATAAGTTTTTGGCAAATACATGCAGTGTATATACGCTGTGTACATAGCTTCTAGAACAATCAACTCTCTTTGATAAAACGAACCATTCGCATGCGTTGAGAATAAAAACAGTCAAAACAGAACAGCAGAATGTTTTAATTAGAGACAGGATAGGCTCTGACAAATTAGACACACCCCTGTACCCAAAGAGGGTGCTGTACAATTAAAACACAGAGGTTGGTTATTAGTAATAGTGTTTGAGTGGTGCTAAACACAAAGGTTATTAAGGGAATGTTAATTTCAATTTCGGTGTAAACTAAACACCAATGTCTCAAATACCACCTATTAAAGTAGGCAATTTAATAATTATGGTGGATATCTAACACAGAATTCAACACTCTTATAGGGTTATAATATACAAAGGAGCGAGGTGGTATCGGCGTGACGTCTGGTTGGCAATTACTTTGATTTAACCGAGAGGGTTCTCGCAAGCAAGTGACTAAGTGGCAAACAGAGCGGGGTTGTTCATACGCTTTTTTATCTTTTTTCCTTTTTCTTTTTTTCGCTCATTCATTAACATTTGAAAATAAAATACATAATACTATAGTTTTAAAATCCATAACCTGTTGCACATGAGTTAAACATTACCCAATTTTCAGGTGGTGCGAGACACAACAGTTCATCCATACTTTCGGCTCACAATAAGAACGGTTGAACCTCCAGACATAAATTGCCACAATATTGAAGTGTGGCCTCACTGAATAGAGAGGTAGCTTTAGAGGAGGATTGGCGAGTTAGCATCTAGTGAGGAATCTTGGGTGACCATTTTATGGGTGAGAAGGGACAGACTGAAAAATTCAATGCCATAGCCGGGATTTGAATGACGGATCTCCCGCTCTCTATGCGGTTGCTCTAACCCACTGAGCTACTATGGCCAACTTTCCGACATGACATTAAATTCTCCAACTGACTCGTATGTTTCCCGGTAAACCACTAGGGGTTCTCATATACAATGAGAAACGCAACTTTTGTGTCGACTTACTACGCTGTAACTACTCAAGTCCCAGGCTTCATGGTTAATAATTTCTTCCAAATCAATTCCCATCAATTTATCTGAATAACATATGTTGAACTATGAAGTCTGTGACTTAAGTACTTACAGCATAGTAAGTTGCCACAGAAAGTGCGTGTGAAACCCTGGTGGTCTACCGGGAAACATGAGTCAGTAAGAGAATATAATGTCATCTGGGCACGTTGGTCATATCTAGTAGCTCAGCTGGTTAAGAGCAACCGGACGGAGATCGGGAGATCCGTGGTTCAACTCCCGGCTATGGAATTGAATTTTTCAGTCTGATTATACTCATCCAAACCTTAGCCTATACACAGCTAGTGTGAAAGAAATGATTAATTTCCACCATATTATGGAGCCAGTTTTCTTCTCTGGGCATGTAAAGAGAACACGTAAAACGACCGTGCTAGGCTTTTCTTGCCGTATTAAAATATGGAGGACGTAGTTTGAGCATGATGGCGATTTTCCACATACATCAGTGATTTTATTCATTTAAATGGGGCATATCTTGGACACCAGATAGCAGAAGAAGGGCTGGTTTCCTGGCCAGGCATATCACCTGATATAACACCTATGAATTTTGTCCTTTGAAGAAGAGAAGTCAGAATATTCAGAGAGCCTTCCTCAGGGCCGCTTAGTGGCCCGATGTCCATTGAAGTGTGCAGTAGCCAACAACCATATGAGTTCGTGCAATTACCTCGTTGAAACTTTCGTGATCGAGTGTTGGTCATCATACCATATCAACAAAGGTTTTGTTTTTCCATATGTACTGCACATGGACTGTAATGTTATCGCTCGCGCATTTAAACACTTGCAAGTAATGCATGGCAAAGCAAGAAGACGTATCGGAAGAACTGCACAACACAGAGATGTTTACCTCAGCTTATCGCACATACACGGTGACTCCAGTGTATGTAAACTCTGTTCAGATATAATCATGTCTTCTGGACAACAGTGTGTCATACATCGACAGGCGCGAGAAAACATATCATATAGACACACACAGCTTCCAATCGATCTATTTGTGTTTCGTAACTTACGGAACGTCAGCTTACTAATATATTACTCTTCTAATCGAACAGATAAGATCCGATAAGAGACGATCACAGTGCTGGTCGCCTCAGCGCCCTGTCGAGTAATAGGTATAGCCTGACCATGACAACCTCTTCACTGCAAGAAAAACAAAACAGTTGTGGTATACTACAACTTGGCCTCAGATTAGCCTACACTGGCAAGGTAATGCTTCATAGTTCCTAGACTACTACGTTAAAGTTGTTTTCAACGTTTGCAAATTTTATGGCCGCACTGTACATCTGACGTCATTTATATTGTGTTCAGCTAACTTGTATCGCATCCGAGCGCAAATCACTCCGGCCTTTTATTGATTATAACCAATAATAATTATTGCAACCTGTATACCAAAAGTATACGGATGCCTTGGATGAAAATGAGGCGAGCTTTTATCCATATATCAAATGTACACATGTCGAGTTTAACGACGTGCCTAGTTATTATGCACTGAAAGAAAACACTGAACAATAACATACTAAATAAATACACAAGAAAAGTGCAAATTTTACGATATATAAAATTGAAATATATTGTGCAATTTATTTAAATTGACGATAATTATGAATATAACAAGTGCACTCAATAGATTCAAACCAAATTTACTACACGTTCCTCCCATTTGCAATACCTAGAAGTGCGAGAACTACGTACCGAAGTTAGAATATTCAGAGTATGTTCGAACTGTGAAAGTATTTCACACCTTGCCGGAGTATTTTAAAAGTGCATTAAAAGCAATACCGCAGTGTAACACATTAACCATCTCACTACGCGTGAAAACAAAGAGGGTCATGTGACCAGACTTTTTTTGTTTGTTAAAAGGATATGTTGCGGATTGCAAAATACTTCATCGGAAAAGACTGCACATTTATTTTGGACATTATATATTCCATACCTTGGATCGTATTGTGTGATTATGAAGTGGAAGATATTGTGAAACAACCCTAAAAAGAATAATTACATTCAGAGCATACTTAATTGGCATCTACATTTGAAACTGATAACTACTTGGTAAAAGATTTTTTACTTTGTATGTACAGTGTCTACGAAGATATGTAACAATTATAATAAAATATTACTGTACACTGTAATACTGTATTGTCAGGACAACTACATGTGGGAAAAGAATGTTACGGAATATCACAATTTTGAAGGTCATAGCTCAAAAACCAAGCATATCCAGACACTGGTTGTTATGGACCTTTTTTTGATTACACACTAAGAATGTATACCTGGATTTATGATCTCTATTTATGAAAAGCGCTTTATATGTTATAGGGAAACATGTGGTAAGACCGACTAGAGAGGTGAAACCGGGTACGCGCTTATTTTCACTGGAGTACGGCGCCATCTGCCATCGAGATGTATAATTTCTTACTCCCATTCTTATGTATCATGTGAAGTGTGTTCATGGCAGTCTCGCGTGATTAAACGGATTTATTGCATGTTGAAGAAAAACCAAGTCTGTGATGTAATTGTTCAATTTATTCATGGAACCAATAATCATTGCATAGAATGCTAGGTCGGTGTGTTTTGCGGGTAAGTGTGGTAGCAGATTCAGTATTAAGCTTTTAAATGTGTACTTTGTAAGTTTTGTTCGCTGGAGTACAAAAAGTAATCCAGGGTATTTTAAAATATGGCAATGGTGGCAGGAGCGGATGGGGAGAATCGGTTATGTCCTCATGTATTTGGATATTTTGTCGTCGATTCAATGAGGGTTACTGAGTATTGATATACGCAGAGATATTATTATTCTGGGTTACATTCTCAATATGCCAGGTATTTACATTGGTAAAACCAATCGCCGAGATTTTATTTTCCTTTCCCTTGTCACCAAGAGATGTACTCCCATTTCCAACATATCAGCGATCAGTTTCCAAAACGACCAAGAGGAAAGACCGTCATTATAACTGATTATCCTTATAGAAACGATCTTAATGAAAAGGAAAGCAGCAAGAAACCTAGAAAAGTTCAAATACCTAGAAAATTTTTCTAGGTACGCAAAGAAATCTAAAGTCACAGAAATGAGTAATTCGGGTAATGATTCAGAGAATGAATTGCTAGATGATAACGATTCCATGTGTCTTCTTTGTAATGACATCTAAGTATACATCTACAAAAGGATGGATGGTCGGGTAAGATGCATGTAGTGCTTCAGGAGAGCTCACGAGATGAATTCGACCTATAAACATGCGTACTATGTTTTAGAAACAAAGAATAATACTTCCCGGCTTTGTCACATTAAGAATAGTGATATGCCTTGGGTACGGGATGACACTATTTTGTAAAGCGTATTAGCATTGTGATTAAATGGAATTTACAACAAAATATTAATTTTTTTTATTTCCATTTATATCCCGACTTTAACTTCAATGATCATATCGGGGACCGTTTTCCTTTAGAACATAACTACCGAAGGTGTTAACTCGTATTCGTTTTTTTTAAATCATTAGATCATGCACACATTCGCACTATCATTCATACTTCCACATTCTGGGGAGAAGATGAGCAATTACCTTGATAGGAGAAAGTTCCCCACACCCACAGCCGGGAATCGAACCAGGGATACCTATCACGGCAGGCAGGTGCTCTAGCGACTGAGCTACGGGACCTGCCTATTCATGTGTTGGCATATGCGTTATCCATAAAACATTCCATTGTGCGTATAAACATGATACGGGGGGAGTTCAATAAGCAATGCAACGCATTTTTCCTCAGCCAATTTCGGTTGGAAAAAGTGGCATATCTTGTGTATCATTTTCAAACATTCCCGCTTCGTCTCGTAAAGTTTCATTAACTTCCGATTGGAGACAGCGCTATACGGAGCTTTTAAAATGGCCTCTGTAACGGAGGTGCGTTACAAACAACGGCAGTGATTGAGTTTCTTTTGGAGAAAACCAGGGCATCTCAGATATTCATAGGCGCTTGGAGAATATCTACGGTGATTTGGCAGTGTAAAAAAGCACAGTGAGTCGTTGCGTGTGTCATCATCCCCGCAAGATCATGCACAACTGTCAGATCTCCCGCGTGCTGGGCGTCCGTGCACAGTTGTGTCTCCTGCAACGTTGGAGCGATTCGAGATGATCGCCGTATCTCAATCAAACACCTCAGTGCTCAACTTGACGTCTCTGTTGATACTGCTGTCACATTTGTTTACCAGTTGGGATATTCAAAGGTTTGTTCCCGCGGGGTACCTCGATGTCTAACCGAAAAGCATAAAGAGTAAAGGAGAACCATCTGTGCGGAGTTTCTTGCTCGTCATGAGGCTGATGGTGACAGTTTTTTCTCAAACATTGTTGCCGGCGATGAAACATGGGTTCATCTCTTCGAACCCGAAAAAACGGAAATCAATGGAGTGACGCCACTCCCACTCCCCTACCAAGAAAAAGTTTAAAGCCATACCCTCAGCCGGTTAAGTCATGGCTACAGTCTTCTGGGACGCTGAAGGGGCTATTATGTTCGATGTCCTTCCCCAAGGTCAAATGATCAACTCTGAAGTGTATTGTGCTACTGTTCGAAAATTAAAGAAACGATTTCAGCGTGTTCGTGGGCACACGACAACGCAAGACCTCACACAAGTCTTCGCACCCGAGAGGAGCTCACAAAACATCAGTGGCTTATTCTTCTGCATCATCCCTACTGCCCCGATCCAGCACCGTCGGATTTCCATATGTTTGGTGCAATGAAGGACACAATCCGTGGGACGCACTACGCGGATGATGAAGTTATTGATGCAGTACGACGTTGGCCCCGACATAACAGTGGAATGGTACCGTGCAGACATACAGGCCCTCATTTCAAAGTGGCATAAAGCGGTAGCAGTGAACAGAAATTACGTTGCAAAATAATGTTGTGTGGCTAAAAGATTGGGGGAATAGCATGGTGTATTTGAATGCTGTACAAAGCACCCCCTGTTTTAGAAAAATGTCTTACATCACTTATTGAACCGCCCTCGAATCTTATATTAAATATATTACAACACCAATGCTATGTTTAGGTTTCCTTAGGGCCCCATGTTCCCCGACAGGTGTGATTTTTGTTGTTGTAATTTACGTCCTCCAACGTTAAGTCATATCGGACGATGAATGAGATTGGTGAAATGATGCTCAAATGAGTCCGGGTCCATGGAGCTGAGAGTTACCCGACATTCATCTTTCAGGATAAGGGAAAACCCCGGGAAAAAACCTTATCCAGGTAACTCGCCCTGACCGAGATTCGAACTCGGGACCTCTTGAACGTGAGGCAGACACGCTACCATCTACGCTACCAAGGCGGACAACAGGTGTGATACTGTACATTTGCGAAGTATACGATTTCAAATAAATAGTACCACTAAATGCAGGATTCGCGAACCATTAAGCATAATACATTTTATTTCGAGCCATCACTGCACAACTGCCGTAATTTTGAAACGTTTTATGTATTATGTTATACAGATGTAATACTAATAAATAAGCGAAATTTGTGAGTTAAAATAAATATTAGCCACTAAACACAGGATTCTTATTCGTTAGTCCAATAAATCTTAATTCGAGACATCATCTCTGTGGTTGCGCTCTGCTACTGTACGGAAGAAGAAGCTATCATTATCATATTGGTAGCAGGCTGATTATTACACACATTTGACGAATTGCAAGTTTCGTTATTAGATCTCCTCATGCAAAAAATCATCCAGTCGCTGGAAGCCACTGTCGCTGTTTATCATTCCAAATATTTCTTACCCTTTATCATTGTGCATTAATGAGAGACATTAAAAGAAGTAGGAAATGGATAAATGAGAGAATGAGGACGCAATACTCCATTTATGTTCCAATATTCTAGCAGTAATAAAAGCAAGAGTTTCTTATGATTAATGCATGCAATTAAGGAAGCGCATAAGTTCAGTACGGAAGAGTGATGAAGGCACTCTAGAACTGAAAATTTCGCTAGATTCGGATTAAGAGGCTAAAGTGTAACTGTGAATTAAAAACAGAGAAAGTGAGACAGCTTACAAATTAGAATAGAGCACTTGTGAAACTCCAAGCATCATTCAACGGTGAGTGAACTTCCGTTAGATTAAATGTAAAATGGAAACGCCAAACTTCAAAGCAACAGAAACCGTAAAAACATTATAAGGACGTTCACTAACTCGCTGTTAATTTTAGTTTCGCATCCCTTTATCGGTGTAAGTAACGTTCCAATAAACATGCTCTATACGAGGAATTAGTTGAATTATGTTTTCTTGTTAACCAGTATATCCCTCGTTCAGATACTCGAAGCGCAAAGCTTTCTAAGTAGGTAAAATAGCATAACATATCAGCCTGAAACTGAACTGTTGCTCAGAGAACAGCAAATGTAAACGGAAATTAATAAAATGTTATTGGCTTTGTTGCTCAACTTAGCCAAAAGCGTACATGATACAGATTTTGTCATAATGCAGCTGAACTTTAAATCATCATAAACTAATGGCAGAAATATACATAGATACCAAAATGTATATTTAGACATATACTCAGAAATATATATTAAGCTATTCATTTCGTGAACACGTAAAATATGAAACTATTAACAGTGAAGCAAACAAATATATGTAGTATAACAATTTGTAACTTAAAGCTTTACTTATCTTATAAAAATGATGATATTTTAGTTACAAATTGTCCGGGATTGTGATTTCATGTAAAACTTTTACACTTCTTCAGCCAGAAATAACAAAGCTGTCGCCATCGTTACGAATGCTAGATGTCAACATGTTCTTGTTAGCACTACCAAAATCTGAAAACAAAACAAATTTAAAAGCAGAATCGACTGCCGATATTTCAAAATTCATTACACGATGTTTGTTTTTTAAAATAAATATGTTTGCACAAACCATTAAATCTATCGAACCATTTAATTGTTTTAATAATTTAACTTCTGGATTTATTTCATGGTTAAATGACCAAAAATGATCTGCTACACCTGATTTATCAGTCTGTTTACATTTAATGTTACGAAAATGTTCTTTCGCTCTGGTTTCTAAATTACGTTTAAATTTCCAATATAAATTTTATCATAATCGAAACAATAAAACTAATAAATACCAGTTATTTTTATTATTAGAAATTTTATCTTTTTTAGATAAATGCAATAAATGTTTAATACTATATTTATTTTGAGGAAATACCGGACAATTTATAAGAAAAGTATCATTATTTATTATAAGATAAGTGAAGTTTTAAGTTACAAATTGTTATATTTAAGTATATTAACTTCGTTCGTATCAATGGAAAAGAAATAAATTAATTTGAAATTATAAAATTAATCTGGAACAAAATAAAGGAAGGAAACTCGTCCCTATAATACTTAAATGACATACATATTTATCCATGACAGTTTACGCAAAAGCGCATATTGTAATTATATCAGGTGGCCTAACTGTTCCGTCTTCCAGGTAAGCAGGTACCCCTTCGTGCGTTAAAACATTTACACGGGGCAAATCCATTTACACACGGCAGTGGCGTAAACATACTTAGTTCTGCTCCGACAGACGAGAGGTACTTCTCAAGTATGCCTTGATAACAGACAAGAATAATGTATGCAACCGAAAATAACTTATTTCACTGAACTTTTATTTTCAAGAAATTAAACTGGGTTTTTAGACTTACAAGTCACATAGAAATGACTAACAATTTTATTTAAAATATAAAATGTGTAAGATAACTCCATGAGATTCATATGAAATTTAAATCTTGTAATTTATGGGCATGTTCGCAGAAGTTCCCGAAGTTTTGCATCGCTTTGGAATAACTCGGAAATCGTAAGAGGACAGCACAAAATTTATATGGTTAACGTGTCGGAGATATTCCTTATTTTTCGCCTGGGTTTTCCAATACATATAATTTTAAACAAATGAGAAGCTGATATTCATTTTGAACGTTTATTTATGCAAAGAGAACAGAGTGTAAAAGACATTACTAGCATGCAGCTGTTTATAGAGTTGACTATCGCTTAAAGCTTGCTGCATTCCCATACTAACCTTGCACCTACAAGCAAATTATAAATAAAATAACATTTAACTCGATTGACTTGAAGTAGATAAAACAATAAGCTTTTGTAGGAATAGTTTTACAAGAGTAGAAATAGTTACGTGAGTGACGCACATAACATTTGTAGTACTATTTTACAGCGCTATTATCTAACGCTTAAACTGTAGGCATTTCAGAACACCGTAAAGAAAATCATGTAAACATTATGGCATCTTGTGCTTCAATGACATCTGCTCGCTTTCTATTATGGTCTTTGTTTCAATTACATATCATCATCATCATCATCATCATCATCATCATCATCATCATCATCATCATCATCATCATCATCATCATCATCATCATCATCATCATCATCATCATCATCATCATCATCATCATCATCATCATCATCATCATCATCACCACCACCATCATCACCATCATCACCATCATCATCTCATGTATCATCACTGTCATCGCCTGCGGTGCCGTATGTAGTAAAAGCGGGCGTTAAACACCACACATTTCATTCATTCATTCATCCATCATCATCATCATCATCATCATCATCATCATCATCATCATCATCATCATCATCATCATCATCATCATCATCATCATCATCATCATCATCATCATCATTCCTTCAAAAGGTTCCGAGTTCGAATCTCGGTCAGGGCGAGTTACCTGGATGAGGTTTCTTCCGGGGTTGTCCCTTATCGTGAAATACTAATGTCGGGTAACTCTAGGCTCCACGCACCACGGACTCATTCGAGCATCAATTCACCAATTTCATTCATCGTCCGATATGACTTAACGTTGGAGGACGTAAATGAAATGAAATGTAAGTAAATAGGTAAACAAATAAATTATCATGTATCTTTTCAGATTACGTCAGAAGTTTCCAATATCCCCAGAACTCACTACAATGCTAACTGACCATGGAAAATTGAATGCATAGCTCTGCCGATTTAGAATCATAAATATCCCACTGAGCCCTTAGGAGAAGTAGAACAGACCGTTAACCACATATTTGATTGCAGAATGCTCGATAGGACTCGATAAACAAAGACTAGAATTGGAAATGGCCTACCACGGAGGAGGAGATTGCAAATAACTAAATGCGAATGGCTAAAGCTTGCTCCTTTGTGTTAATATATGCTATTTTATATGGTAATTATTTCCTGCTATAAAAATTTATTATAAATATTGTTAAGGGCTGTTTGCCTGCCATCATTTTATATACTTTTGTACCGTTCCCTAGCATAAGCTTTGGCTCTGAGAAACTTTACAGATAACAACAGCCCGCCTCGGAGGCGTGGTGGTAGCATGTCTGCCTCACGTTCAAGAGGTCCCGAGTTCGAATCTCGGTTAGGTTGAGTTACCTGGAAAAGGACTTTTCCGGGGTTTCCTTTATCCTGAAAGACGAATGTCGGGTAACTCTAAGCTCTATGGACGCCGGGCTCAATTTGGACATCATTTCAACCATTCCGTTCATCGTCCGATATGACTTAACGTTGGAGGAATTAAATTAAAAAAAAATAGCAACAAAAGAATAAAATATAGAGAATGATGTGTGTGTCATTTTACTGTTATTGCAATTACTAATAATACACAATCTCATATTAGTGCAGTAATGAGTGAAAATATAAATATAAATAACGTCATATTCACAGTTTTGGTTTACATCACATTATATAACATAAATACCCCTCCCCACTCCGACATAGCTACGTATGATATACGTTATGCAAAACATGCCACGGAAATGAAGGTAAACCACAGTTCTTCGGACTTTGATTAAATGTAACTGGAGAATAAACTGCTGTAGCTATAATTCCAGACAGTTCATCAACACTATATACAGAGAAATTTCAATTTCCCCAACTTTCTCCCTGTCACAATATTCAATCACGTTATATATTACTTCTCTTGCCTGCCGATGTATGACACGTTACTATCCAGAAGAAAAGATTGCATGTGAACAGGGTATACATATACTAGACTCACTGTGTATGTGCGAAAACTTCACGTAAACATGTCTGTGTTTGGAATTTTCCCGGTACGCTGCCTTGCTTTGCCATGTAGATAAGATTTGCTTAACACCTCTATGTTGCCTGATGTCTATACTCCATTTGTCAACTGTAATGTTATAAGGAACTTAATCCTCTTTCTTCTTCTAAACCGTAGATAGATGTCAATGTGAGAGCTAAATGTACCACCGGAGCCGTTAGTGAATAAGGCAAATCAAACAGGGAGCTGTAATGAATAAAATTATTGCTACCTACAGCACATCTGCTTCGGTCCTTACCTTTCATATCAATCTACGGTTCCGAAAACTTCTCAGGATATTCTTAAATAAATTAACTGTCAGCTTCAGAGTTATTTGGTTATTTAATGAAGCACTACGCTTTTGATACTGAGTCACTCCCATAATAATGAAATTAAGTCACTTAGTTCCAGAATATATTGTTAAAACGCTTCGTTTAGGAATGTAATTATTCGACCACAGCTAGGACCGAGGGAAAAAAAAAGAAAAAAAAAAGAAAAAAAAAGAAAAAGAAAAAGCGTCAGCATATGTAGTAGAACATAGAACAATAGAACAGCGATAGCCGAACTTACAAGAGCTGGTCGCTATGCGATATAATTGACATCCCATTCAGTTTTGTATGGCCGGAATATAGAAAAACCGTTTGAAATAAGCATAAACATTGAAACTTCAATTCAGTAACAACAATAATTTCTCAAAAATGTTTAACTGTACAAAAAAACTACGATTTACTAAAATGGTTTATGGCTTGTATACTTTAACAAGAACAAAAATTTGGGTGCAATAATTTTACAGAAACGTTTCAATTCTTCAGAATCCGAGTCTGTCTCTGTTTAATAGGAACTTAAGGTCTAATACTCCAATCACAGTAATTATACTCACTTATGAGAGAATAAACATCTTTAAACTTGTTCCATGTAAAGGATAGTTCACAGAGAGATTTTGAATAATTTCGGGTGGCAGCTTTGGAAATTGGAAAGCTTATAATATATCAGGTTTTGTTATTTACTCAAATTCTCGTGTCCTACAGTGACACCTTGCTATCGAGTTGAGTGGAATACGATGCTTTGTCTAGTTACTGCGCAGTGTTAGAGAAAGTAATAACAGAAAACCAAACCTATCAAACGTACAGTGCGTATAATGTAAATGTGTACATCTGTTGTTGATGTATCAAGGTGTTGCATATTTTTGTTCGAGTGCCACATCTGGATGAGCACTCTATTATGCACCGTGTTTAATATTCACGCTTCCCACCGGAAATAATTTTAGATTGATTAATATGTTTGTCATGTAGTGTTAGCACGGCTGGAGCTTCTCCTGTGAAGTGATCGATCACACAGTAATGAAACATATTCGGACTTGTACCTCACATTTGTTCACCAAAAATGGTAAATTGTGGGATGTGAGAAAGTAGCGCATCCACATAATAATTCACTCACATTTAGATGGCTGTATAATGCCTTTACCAGTAATGTTATCCACTATTCTTTCAAATTGGTGGATATTTCCAAAAAATTAAAAAATAGATTAGAGTAAATGAGAGTCTTCTTTTTTTAATAAAAATAAGGATATGTACAGATCATCATCATCATCATCATCATCATCATCATCATCATCATCATCATCAT
The DNA here is from genome assembly GCA_030765055.1 of Mantis religiosa. Taxonomy (NCBI): domain Eukaryota; kingdom Metazoa; phylum Arthropoda; class Insecta; order Mantodea; family Mantidae; genus Mantis; species Mantis religiosa. The sequence continues at coordinate 65,736,879 of CM060952.1, read as the reverse complement.
CATCATCATCATCATCATCATCATCATCATCATCATCATTATTATTATTATTACTACTATTTATAGTATTTTGTCTGATGCTTACCTCCCCTAGTTGGATAAAAGCACTTAAAGACAAAATTTCTGAGTGATGGATCATGAGTGTGTATTTACTGGATTCACCTTTAATTTTCGTTTCCTACCAGCCAGAAATTTAAGTTAAAAAACTAATATCCACTAGACTAGCTAAATTCAGGTCATTTCCGTTACAGCTGATCATATACAGGTTACACAGGTTTGTGTCCGTGATGCTTACTAAACGCATTGCCCGCCAACTGTCTGTACACCTTAAACACTACACTGCCTAGCCTACTAACTCAGAACTGTTACTGACTCAAGCTTACTTTCGCGTTCCCTTCTAGAGAATGCGATTAAGAAAAGCTTGTTTTTAGGAATTTCTGAAAATCGATGTTTCTGGATACGCCTAAATGGCGCATTCTTGTAAAAAACCTGCAGCAGTAGTATGAAACAAAACAACAATGTAGTACCTAAAGGCAAATTATTAAGTTTCCTGGGTGACAAATAAATCTGCTGGAATACTTAACTCCTGGACGCAACTTCATTTTGTTCTCACACGGACTTAATAGTCTCCTGCAACATTAAATAATCCGTTACTTAACTCACGCTCTCAGTTCAGAAATATGAGCTAGCTGAACATTTGCTATCATCTCACTGAATGAGGTACGCACGACACATTGTCTGTTTAAGGGCTCAATCGCTGACGAGTCGAAAAGGTCTTCCTTTACAAATCTGAACCACCGCCGCCCGGAGAACAGCGATGTAGTACATACGTGTGCTTGTGTGTATTTCCTTCAAATTATAAGGAGCAGGAATGTGGTTCTTAGGAGGGTTTAATTTTCATCATTTTCATCATTTACTACGCAATTACATGTAAAAGGAACAATGGAATTACATGGAGAAATATTGCAGTCATACGGAAGGAAGTACACAGGAAGAATAAAAAGTTTTGAAAACGTTGGTGTATGAGTTTCTTGTTCCAAAATCCGCTTGGGAATTTTGACACAAAATGTACAAAAATACAAATGGAATTTTAAAGAAGCAGATATTAAGAGGAATTCATTATATAAGCGAATCGAAGTAGCAGAAACGTGTTTCTTGAGATAAATTGAACGTTGTTACGCAAGCGACGAGCTCGCGATGCCGATCAATAAATGAAGGCAGGTGGAGGGAAGGGAGACAGGAGGGGTGGCTGGGTCTTCGTTTACCCCTCCTCCTGCCGCTCGAAGGTGCACGAAGCTTCGAGAATGTGTTCCCCCTCCATAAAAGGAGAATCGAGAAACTTCGGGCCGCCGATCAATACCAGCGAGGCGAAAGTCAGTAGAGTTGAGTGTGTTGTGGCATGCGGTGCGTAGGGAGCGCCCAGCGTATGAGTAAAGACGAACTGGCAAAATTGTAATTGTGTACATTGAATTGTAGTTGTGATATTGGAATAAGGTGGAAATAAAGAACATTTTTAATGGTGTAATTGAACTTTTTAATTTCACGAACCCACCAAAGTCACAACTGGCGTCAGAAGTGGGATTACGGCCATGGAATCGGCATTGGAAAAGCTTTTGGAAAAGATGAGCGAATTAACAGTGAAGACGGAAGCGACAAATAACAACCTGGCAGCGGAACTAACAGTAAAGATGAAGACGGCTAATGACAACATCGACGAGAAGATGGAAGAAATGAAGGCGGAACTAACAGCAAGGACGGAGGCGGCAAACAGCAGCCTGACCGCGAAGATGACCGAATTGACCACGGAGATGATAGCGGCAAACGAGGCCCTTGCCGTGAAGCTCGAAGAGCAGGTGACCGGCGTAAAAGAGGACGTTACAGAGTTAGGTGAGCGCGTCGAAGACCTGGCGAGCCACGTTGACGAGCTGGAGGGAAAGGCTGACGGCAACGCAAAGTCCCTGAACGCCATGGTGGAGGACGTCGTCGGCAGGAGGTTAAAGGATTTGAAGGTCGCACCGGGACGGGACACAACATCGGCGTGCGTCAAACCTCCGAAATATGACGGCGCGTCCACGTTTGAGGTCTTCCGCCGCCAATTCGACGCAGTGGTCAAGGACAACAAATGGTCACCATAGGAGGAGTCCACACAGTTAATAGCAAGCCTCCAGGGTCGGGCCGTGGAAGTCCTAAACGCGGTACAGACAAGGGCGGCACCCAAGGTCCTGGTAGGCCCTGGAGAATCGATTCGGAAACCACCGCGTAGCCGCAGCATACCTCAGCCAGCTAAAGGCAAAGTCACAGCAGCCAGGGGAGACGCTGCAGGAGTTCGCCCTGGCAGTTGAACAACTGGCTAGCAAGGCCCTGGTCGACCTCCCACCAGAGCTCGTATCCCGGGAAGCTGCCTACACATTCGTTGACGGGGTACGCGACACGGAGATTCGTCAGCGCCTAATGCTCGGCGGTTATAAAGCAATCCATGAGGCGCTAACGGCAGCATTAAGGATGGAGACGGCCAAGGTAACAGCTATCCCGTCGTCGAGAACGAGGAGTGTGCGCTACGTCGGAGACAGAAGACCAGCCAAGGGACACCGGCGAACACCTAGTGGCCTGTGTTGGGGGTGTGGACAGCCCGGGCACCTGCAGAGAGACTGCCCACACCAGGAAGAGCAGCCGGAAAACGAGTAAGGGCCGTCGTGGAGAGGGGCACGTCGGCTCCACCACCACCGTCCCCTCGAGTGACGCTGCGCGCCTTCAGCCGGCGGATGGATGTCAGCCTCATCGCGGACGGCTGGGTAAGAGGAAAGCCATGCCACGTGATGGTGGACACCGGGGCGGCCGTGACCATCATCAGACCTGACGTGGCGAAGGGTTTGCCGACGAGGAAGCCGAGCCGAACATACCTGCTTGTGTTGGCATCGGGTGACACCTTGCCTGTGGAGAAGGAGGCCCTGCTGGAGCTGCCCTTGGGACGGAGTGCCGTGTGTCTGTGGGTGTTCGTCGCGAAGCTGGCTGAGGAGGTGATTTTGGGACTGGATGCCCTCAGGAGCCACGAGGCGACGGTCGACGTCGGCAGGAGGGTCCTGCGGCTCAAAGGAGAAGAGGTTATACTCCGTCAACCTGAAGAGTGCCTTGGAATCGATAAGGTCATTTTGACCGAAGACGTGGTTGTCCCCGAGAGGAGCGAGGTGATGGTGACGGCGCGACCAGAAGGCCAGACAGCAGGTTGGCCCCAGAGGCTGCAGGAGTACGACTTCACCTCGGAACATCGTTGAGGGAGGAGCCACGGTAACCGGACGCTATGTCCCCGAAGACCCTGTCCAGAAGAGTGCGGCCAATGCACAAGAGTGGAGGAGAAGGAGCGTGCCGCAGCAGTGCGAATAGTCACGGCAGTGCCTGCGGATGGCTCGGATAGCGCAGGCCTGAGTAGGGAGCAGCTGGCGGACGCAGAATTGGGGCCACTCTTGAGGGAAGCGAAGACAAGGACGAGACCAACCTGGGCGGACATCGCACCGAGGAGCGCCACCTACAAGTCTTACTGGGCCCAAAGGGAATCGTTGAAAACCAGAGGGGGTGTGCTGTTCCGGGTGCATCTGAGTGCATCTGAGTGCAGAGGGTGTACTCCCATTAGCCTTGTCCCCGTAGGAACAAGACCCGGGCCTCTTTAAACCAGGGAGTATCCGAGCTGTCCCAAAGGGCGCTCGGTATCCTCCGTGGGGCTTTCCATTAGGGCAAGACCTAGTTTCCTAACAAGCCTCCCCATCTGGTCCTAGGGACACAAGACGGGACGGAAGTGGATACGCCACTTACGCGCGTCAACACTCAAGGTGAAGACTACCGATATGACCTCGGTGGGGCCGCCTGGTGATCTAGCACACCTTCTACAAGCTGAGCAGGCTAGTACCCGGAAACTTAATGGCTTCCCTCAACCCCGTCCGAAGACGTACCCAATGTCCCACGGGTATCGGGAACACACTGCCCCCTCGAGACCATCCCAATCCGAACAACTCCCGAAGGAGGGGCTCGGCTGTTCGGCCCGAGGTTCCTCTAGTAATGTCAGAGGTACCACGAGTGCTAAGGGTCCGCAGCGCCCGCACTTTTGCAGCTGAAAGGGACGGATCCCTTCCCCTACGGGGGCTGTTCCGGGTATGGGAATCACCCGATGGGAAGATGTAGAGAGAACAGTTGGTATTCCCCGGATTAAGGTCCCGGTAGTCTTGGAAGAAATGCACGCCGGTACTTCAGGAGGACACCTGGGGACGAACCGGACGATTTACAAACGACGGCAGCGCTGAGAGTTGGTGCCGTCAGTGTCACGCGTGCGCGGTGAGTCGCGTCCCCCAGACTAGGAGCCGGGATCGCATGCAGCAGTACAACGTTGGAGCGCCATTCGAACGGATCGCCGTTGGCATTGCTGGATCGATACCAATATCCGACCGAGGCAACAAGTACCTGATGGTGGTCGTGGACTACTTCACTAAGTGGCCGGAGGTGTATGCCATCCCGAACCAAGAGGCAAGGACAATCACAGACTGCCTCGTGGAGCAAGTGTTTTGCCGATTTGGGGTACCATTAGGGCTGCACAGTGATCAAGGCAAAAATTTTGAGTCCAACCTGATGAAGGAGGCACTAGAGAGACTTGGGGTTAACAAGACCCGCACAACACCTCTACATCCCCAGTCGGATGGCATGGTCGAGAGGTACATCAAGACCTTAGAGGAGCACTCGAGGAAGGTCGTGGCCAGCCATCAGCGAGACTGGGACGTCAAGGTGCCACTGTTCTTGCTGGCCTACTGCTCGTCAACACACGACACCACGGGGATCACTCCAGCAAGCTTAATGTTTGTCCGAGAGATACGCCTCCCCTGTGACCTGGCTTTTGGAAGCCTTCCGGGGGTGAAACAGCCAGCGACCGAGTATGTGGAGAACCTGGTGGACCACCTCCACGACATGCACGAGCTGGCTCGCCAGAACATCCAGAAGGCGAGCGACCGCATGAAAACCCGACACGACAGGTAAGCCAAAAGCCAAGGGTTCCAGCAAGGTGACCTGGTCTAGTTGTACCGCCCGACCCGGACCAAGGGACGCTGCCCGAAGCTTCAGCATCCATGCCAAGGATCGTACCGTGTGGTGAGGAGGATTAACGACGTGGTCTACCGCATCCAGAAGGTGCCCCGAGGAAAGATGTTGGTGGTACACCTGGATCGCCTGGCCCGCTACGATGGCTCTGTTCGGGACGACCAGCCTTGAGGAGGGCGCAGTGTTACGCAAGCGGCGAGCTCGCGATGCCGATCAATAAATGAACGCAGGTGGAGGGAAGGGAGACAGGAGGGGTGGCTGGGTCTTCGTTTACCCCTCCTCCTATCGCTCGAAGGTGCACGAAGCTTCGAGAATGTGTTCCCCCTCCATAAACGGAGAATCGAGAAACTTCGGGCCGCCGATCAATACCAGCGAGGCGACATTCAGTTGAGTTGAGTGTGTTGTGGCGTGCGGTGCGTAGGGAGCGTCCAGCGTACATGTAAAGACGAACTGGCAAAATTGTAATTGTGTACATTGAATTATAATTGTGATATTGGAATAAGGTGGAAATAAAGAACATTTTGAGTGGTGTAATTGAACGTTTTAATTTCAAGAACCCACCAAAGTCACATAATGTACAGAAAAACTAAAGATTAAAAACCAGAGTACTATGAAGAATGTACAACCGCTGGAAAAGTTGTTAACTACATACACAAAAATGACCGTAAAGTGATTATGGAAGCACCCTTTTCTATATGGGAAGCGTAGTACACATAGCATGTTCTCTAATAAAATATTCATATTTTAAAACAACTTTCCAGTTTAAATACGATGTATTCAGTGTACTAGCGATTGCCTAAAACGCATGCTAGAAGGGTGTGGTTTTATTCTCCACTGAACATTAATGTCCTAAAGTTAAAATAAGAAAGGTACTATGACAAATGGCGATTATTCAGTGAAATTTATTTCTGCGCCCAGGAGTATTACTCGTCGCATCATTGGCCCTCACATCGTTTCAAATGTTCCTGTTAAGGTGTCGACCGACCGACGTAAATGCTGGCTGGCTGTATAAAGCCAGAAGGATTTTGCTGCAGGTAGGGATTTTCTTTTCGAATGTTGTAGGATGGGTTGTGGGTTTTTTGGTAGAAATTATTTCGAGGTGATGATTTTATGTGCCTCAGGTTGCAGACTTGGATGTTAAACCCTGCATCTTGGTGTTCAAGTTTTTTAACTTGTTTAGGGTTGAAAATTTTGATGCCAAACTAATTAGAAGAATTATGTGGAGCTCAGCTTTAGCTGCTGTTAGGATTAGTTTCCGGGTTATCTCGGGTGCCCGCAAGCCATGCAGGTTACCCGGAACAGCCTGAAACGGGGGGTTCATAATCTCTGAATGATCGAACAAGGGCGCTTCTATGTCTAGGTAAAGTATCGTAATATTTTGATGCCCACCGCCAAATTTCGTCCTCCACGTAAGGAAAAGTCGAGGCTTCATGAAGTAGCCTGGTAAGAAAATGGCGACCTACAGAATATATGGACCTTAAGTGTCGTTTGGTTTCGCAGGCTTGTGTAACAGGCCGATGAGGCGTCTCTGAGTTATTGGCATAATATGCTACTTAAACCCAAGTCACTGTTGAGTATCTACTGAACATTTGCCTTAAACATGGTTATAGGTACAATCCATTGTAGTTTATTACCAGATAACCATTATTCCTAAGAACCATGCTTAGGTTTATAACAATCTGTATTGTTTTAGTGTGTCTGCAAAAACTTATTTGCGTTAACTAAACAGTGTTCTCATTTCACCCTGTAGTGCCACCCTGTCCAAAGCGGCGTCAGCAATGTGATATCCTGGAAGCCACCATGAGCCAAATTTTTATTGTGAGAATTTCCTATTTTAAATAAATTTCAAGGTAAGAGTACTTTCATCAGACAATCTTCCTAGTGAACACCGACAACTATGAAACTTAATTTTGTAGTCTCAAAGCTGTAATGATCATTTCTCTCAATTGAGTGGACCTCAATTGTTGGGAATTGAAGAGAGAGTCTCCTTAATCACAACAAAGCTATATCTCAAACAGTAAGTTTATAACCTTAAACATTGCGTTGTGATAGCGAGTGAAGCTTCTTTATAGTTATAGTAAGGTTTTAAAACAAACATTCGGTTTATCTTGCGAGATTGTGAATGTAGATTACATTACTTATTCTGTTCGGATGAATTATTTAAATCATTCCCAAGATACGGGACCGGACTACGCTGCGGAGGGGATTCGGCATAGAGGTGTAAACTTAGTCTATTGTACCTGTGCCCTCAAGTGGGGCATCACACGACATTGCGGAGGTCAGGGTTAGTTGGAAGCTCCCCGCCAGGCCAATACAATCGGCATCCTACACTAGCGCGGTCCGCAATCACATGGCCAGGTTCAGAGATCGGAGACCGTCCTATCGGAGAACGAAGTTTTACCTGCTATGCAACATCGAAACATCCGCCGGTATTTCTATCCTGAAAGAGACCACTATATGGGAGATGATGTGCAATAGTAATGGAGATTAATTGGAGGGACAGGAGTTTTGCGTGATGCAATTAACCTACCCAGCATTCACCTGGGGAAACCTCCGAAAGCTGCCTGAGCATCTTGCTCGGTCTAGATAAGAGACAAAAAAAAACAAAAAAACATAGATTTAACAGTGACTAGGAGGAGCAGCATAATTTTGTGGTATTCAAAGGTAAACCTGTGAGTTTATTATGAAACAGTACTGTGTCTGTTCCTAAGAAAATTAATGACAAATCACACAAATTTAATGATGATTTTCCTTTTAACTGTAGATTTACTATTGTAAATTAACATTACCACAAACTGTATTTAGAACGCCAGTTCAGCAAAATAGTGACATGACAATGGCCTCTTACAATGTCCACTATGTTTTAACGAAAAGGACAAAACCCTTGAATGAAGAAGTACTTCAACAAACAATGATTATTGCCGTGGAATCTCTGTTCGATAGTCAGAAAGACAAATGTGCACTTAAGACTTCTGTGAAAGAACATCAGTTGACTCACCAAGATATTGCTAGACGTGTGGAATTATTTTTCGCTTCATTTGATGAAACCATTGATATTTCTGATATTGAATAGTTGTGTTTTATTTATTTTGATGGTCTTTCATGACTTTAGAGTATGTTTTAAATGCCCTGCCACTTCATGAACTTGCTAGGGGAGAAGGCATATTTAATGCGTCCTGAAATTTTCTATAGTCACATTCCACCTTCTAAGCTTGTTGCTTAACAACAGATTGGGCGCCTAAAATGACTGCAAGAATGATATGTTTTTGTTCTTTATGCTAAAGACGATTTAGTTCCAACAGGTATCACTGTATTATTCACCAAAAGGTTCGAATATATCATGAAAATTGTTCCTCGTGTACTAAATCACATCAGGTCATCTTCCACAGGTCACCCATTTTTTAAGAAATCTTTTCAATATAATAGATTCTGAGCATGCTGACATAATTCTTCATGCAAACGTAAGGTAGCTCATTTGGGGGAAAGCTCTAGAACGATTCAGCTGTCTTTCTGGATGAGATAATACATTTACAGAAATCATCTTAATGACGATATGTTCAAAGAGCTATCGAGATGCCATGGCTGCTGTATTTAGGTTTCTTGCTAGCGATCACCTCAAAATTAAATGAACCAAACCCCGAATTATAAAATAGCAGTATTTCGGCCATTATAAACACTGTAGATGCCTTTTGGATGAAACTAAACTAAGCGATTGCACATTTAAAATTAAATTCCCATCACTATGAAATCAATTATGGATGCCGTAAATATTTGTCAATGTGATTTTTTTTTCAGCATCTTGAAATTCTAGCCACGGAATTTAGTAAAACTTTAATCAGATTTTAGTCCTGGAGGCGATGATTATTTATCAATAACGTAGCCGCTTGAGCTACACTACTGAACTTGGAGGTAAGATATGTAAGATGTTTGTAAATTATACTCTTGAAGAATTAGAACTGTAAATTTTAAATCCTGAAGAAGCAAGGTATTTTTTGAAGTAATATTTATCAGGCTCAAGCGATTTCTGGAATGTGGACTATTCCGAATTTATGGAATATATATCCCTCAATGGTAATGTCGCTTTGAAAACCTATTGCTTTTTGACTCGACATATCTTTACGAGGTCACATTTTCGTCTATGAACATCATCAAGAGGAAGTAGTGATCCAGTTTGACGGAATCACATCTAACTGATGCATTAACAGCAGGTTATTCAAACTACATACCATATTTTTCTACTTACAGCGACCAGGTCCTGCCAAACGACATATTAGTTATGTAAGTTGTAAACTAAATCATCTCTTTGAAATACTTTCACACCGATATATAATAGTAGTAGTGTAATAAGAATATAACGAATAGTGATTACATGAGTTAAACTTATTATGAATGAGCTATACGTGCCCGAGAACACGAGAATGTTGGACCACACTGATGTAAGGTACTCCTTTTGTGAGCAAGCAGATATGTTGGTTACGTAGACCTTGCGAAATATAATGAACGAAGCTTTCACGGTTCTACTCCTGATAACGAAGTTAGTTAAGCCACCAAAACTTTGTTGTTGTTTACCGCAGTGTTGGTCATTATATGCTCTTATTATGTAGACAACACAAAATTTGGAGGAAAGACAATCAAATGCTCCCATATTAAAATTTATTTAAAAACAGGTGTGTGCTCTGGAATATAACTGAACCTTTACTGAGCCTATTAATTTTTCCACAGCCTTTGACAAGCAATTTCTATAGGAACTTCCTCGGGACTGAAGATAAGAGGAATCAATAAGAAGAAGCACCTTCGAGATATCGCACACTAAGCCTCATTCTTTGAGACAAACTTTAATGAATGCAGTTCCAGACGAATACAAAGGAGAGAGCAGTTACCCATTTTGCACGTTTCCTAACCTCAATCTGCTGAACCACTAAAACCAATATGCACCAACAATTTTTCAATACATGCCAAACTATTTGACTTCATGCTGAAGCATATGAAACGGTAAGTTGTAAATTATTATAACATTTAACAATAATTGTGAACTATCCGAATTTAATCGGCTGAGTGTAAGAGTATTTAAATGCATTAATAAACCATTTATTGAAATTTCTTGCTTATTTCTTTGTCAACACATAATCTTAATTATTGAACAGCTAAGTAGTTTGGTATGAAGGTTTTATGAACATAGCACTTAAATTGCTGCTCTTTGTAGTGTAATTTCATTTCCTGCCATTATAACGTGATCCTCTACAAATATTAGGTTGAATTTTACTTCAATAACACTAACATGTTATTGCGTGCTGTAGTTTCTAATATTTTATGACATTAAATTATATATTTCTACACGCAAAGATTAAAAGCATATAAAAGGTTAGAGCCAGACTGAAAAATTCAGTGCCATAGCCGGGATTTAAACACGGATCTTCTGGTATCCGTCCAGCCACTCTAAACCATTGAGCTACTATGGCCAACGTGCCAACATTACACTAAATTCTCCAAGTGACTCGTGTTTCTCCCGGTAAACTACTATGAGTGTTCATAAACACATGAGACAACTACCTTAATGGCGACTTACTATGCTGTAAGTCCTTTAAGGCCCAGGCTATATAGTTCGGACCACTATGAGGTAGGACCACTATTATTAGGCCATATTCGGACCACTAATATTAGGTCAGAGTTGCTCAATGGTAGATCCGTGGTTCAAATCCCGGCTATGGCATTGAATTTTTCAGTTTGGCTCTACCCTTTCATAGTGCGTCCTACACACGGCTAGTATGAAAGAACAATTAACTTCCATTAAACAAATATAATTTCAAGATTTTAAGCGTTAAGACAAATAATGTTAGATGGGCAATCCACATAAGAAAACTATAGTTAAGAATATAAATGCCTTTCCAAATAACGTAATATTGCTCAATATAATTACAAAAATTACAGCACAAAGTTCCATACTACTCACTTTATTCATCACTGGAATCATTAACCCAGTCGTAACATATAATGACATATACAAATATGGAGGAAGCATGTCAGTTTACTGTTTCTTTATTCTATTTTGCACACACCAACTTCCATTGTTCGAAAGTCTCGACATTTACTAATTCCAGACCAATATTCACTTTTAACTGCACAACTGTTCAGTACAACTAAATGAAAACAACAATATTCACTCGTCAACTCATTACTAACAACTGAACTTCGGCTATATTTTGCCAATGAAAAATTTTCAAGAAACAATGCAACATTGTCAAAGTCGAATCTTTCTATTCTGCGAAATAGAACGGTCAGGAATACCAGTGCGAAACAACACTGAAATGAAATTCGAAATGCAGAATGTAACTTATGTAATGGTCGAAATGAAGAGTGAAATAAAATCCTGGTAGAGAAGATGGTTCACACTTCCGGCTACCTGACGTAAGCTGGTGGCTATTCTTGAATGTTCCAATTCTTGCTCCATCTCATGAATGAATGAATGAATGTGTTTAACGCCCGCTTTTAGTAAACACAGCACCGCAAGCGGTGACACTGATGATTTATGAAATGAAGATGGAGCACCGGTGGAATGAGATGCTGGGGGAAACCGCAGATCCCAGAGTAAACCCGCTCCAGCTCCGTGTTGTTCACAATTCTCACATGCGGTCGCCTGGGATCGAGGCAAGCGGACTAACAGCTCAGCCACGGCGTGGCCATATATTGACAAACAACAATGGAAACAGGCGACTCCCGCTGTATTTTTGCAATGCTTCGTCCTTGGAGCTGGATGTCCAGTTTAGCCTTGTAGCCTCTGGATCTTCTCTCGGGTTAATCTCTGGTCGTAGTAGGCTTCATTACTGATCCATCTTTCCACGCAGTGCGGTCCTTGCTTCGCTGTACCGAACTTGCAGAAGCGCCCGTTAATCCGGGTGAGGTGCACTGTGTTTTAGGCTCGCTGGTCGAGCCAGGCCTTCCTCCGATTCCTCAGGGTTAAATAATAAATCCCAGAGAGTATAATGGGGCTTCGGAGATTTGACTCTCTAGTCCAATTCGACGAATTCTCCAACCGACGTTGACCGTTGCGTCGTTGCTCCCGAGAGGATTCAGTCTAAGTATCACCTCCTCAGCTTTCTTAGCGGCGAATACCCATAAATTTTATAAACTCACAGAACTCCGTCCAGTGCTCAATTCCAGTAAAGTTGATGTCTCCCAATTCCACCACTATTTGGTAAGGTCGATCCAGTTTACTTAATGGCAAACCCTCCAACACGTCGGGTCCGATTACGGTTACTATTGCATCGGTATACATCTATATTCTGCTGTCCGCGATGGGGTTTTCCTCGAATTTTCAGTCCAGGGCATACAGTATCACATTCAGCTCCAATGCGCCATACACTATGCCAGCCCTTACTCGTTTCCTCTTCGCTCGTACTGTTGGCCGTTGACAGTGCTTCTCCAAGTGCTCCAGGTGGCTGCTAACCCAACTCACGTTTCTGGCTAATCGCCGAGGTCGTTGAGCGCATCCTTTGCTCACAACGTACCGAATGTTGATGTTTACGGTGGCGCAGCCATCATCTTGCCCGCCAGCCGCTGCCTTCTAAAACCGAGGCTGTGCACTGTATATACTAACTAGATTCGTCTATTACACATTCAAGAACGATAGCTTGTTGCCCTTTTCCACCAAACAACTTCTTCTTCTACATCATTGTCCATACCGGCCACTTGATCGTAAGCTTTTTCCTCTCCCTTCTCTATGTTGGATTGTACTGTCTATGTCTTCTTTTTTATCTCTAATTTGATTTCCGTCTTGTATCCTCCATCCTCTCCACCACGATTATATTTCACTCTTCATTTCGACCACTATATAATTTACATTCCTCAATTCCAAATTCATTTCCGTGAATGTCCCGTCATTATATCACTCCATTTTATCAATTCCATATTTCACATTTTGTATTGAATTATAGTGTATTGTCCCTCTTCCTGACACTTGCATGACAAAAATTACAACACTCACTTCTAACTTACTTTATTTGTCACTTGAATCTCGAGCTCGGTCCTAACTTCTAATCAGTTTCATATTTCACAAATACCAGAGTAAGCATGTGAATAAAATGTCCCTTTATGTCTCTGATGCAGAGGTCTATTAAGTAGCATGATGCTCCTCTGGATCTGTCTACAGGATGCAAAACCGTTTCACCTGTTGGGATCTAGTAAACGCAATCAAAATTGTGTTTGGTTTTTGATACTATTTCGAGGCCCACTTAGCAGTTGGCTCGATTACATGCTTAGCTAAACTTTTGCTCCTGCATGGAGCTGCTCCGGCGTTATCTTGGGTGTCCGCCAGCTACGATGTGTACCCGATATTGCCTAAATCAAGGTCTTCGTTGCTCATCGTACCAGGGAAACCTAAACAGGGCGCTTTGATTTTGTGGTAAACATTAGACCCCGGCGTCTAATTTCATCCTCTACACACACAGGAAGTGAGGCTTCGAAACGTAGTCTTACTTTGTTGCCATAGCAGCCAGCTCTCTGTGACCAGCCCCAGTTCTCATAGCCGTAGAACATGAGTGGGAATTTAAGCGGTCGAAGGAACTGTGACTTCAGGTGGATGGGTATCGAACCGGAACCACGCATAGGTTACAGTGAGGCTAACGCATATTCTTTCGATACTGTGAGATCCCAGCTATGCTCACGATAATGTACAAGTTTATCCAGCTTAGCTACCAAATCCTGGATGGAGCTTCCTCACTCAATACGTGGACCTTCAACCCGAAAACTGTGCGAGACTGTGCTCCTGTAAACAATATGACGTGGCTTTTATGTGGATTGACGCATATGCGCCAGAAGTGACACCACTTGAAAGACCCGGAGCTGTCTCTGTTCTGATTGAAGGCTTTCAGAATATTTGCCGATGTCGGCAAACTCTGAAATTAGGACAGGCAGCTGAGTCAGAAAATCTACCACGTATACTTTGAAAATTGTGCGGGATAGTATAGAGCTCACCAGGAGTCCACCCATTATGTGCTAAGCGTAGGAATTCTCTCCTTAGTGCGATATTGAATGTGCCGTATCTGAGAATTATGTGTAGAATACTGAGAAGCTGTGTGGATAGTCCTACTTGGATGAGTCTGTGTGGAAACCGGCGGGTTAGGTCGAAGAACATGGTTCTCGACTTTTAGGATATCATGACCCTGAAGGCACCATTCCGGATCTCCAAAGGGACCGCCTCCATTACCAATAGGAGCTACAGATTTGTCAATTGTACGGACTAGGTCCCAACCGATAGATTGCTTAACTATCACCCAGGAGACAACCGGCTTAAGATCATACTCTTGGGCACTTTCAAGAAGGTAGAAAGGAGGTTTAATAGACCCATATGGTGGGTGCTCCGAGTTCTTTTGGGGCTTTAGTTTTCTGAACACCCAGGCTACTCTAAACTCACATGGAAAGCACACTGGATTAAGAGCCACATTCAATAATTGTTTAACAGGAGAACAGGGCATTGAAGTGAAGATGACGAAATACTCGGGGTGTCAGTTCATTAGGCCCCGAGGTATTTTTGGTTTCGGCTGGCTTTTGGTCTCAGGTTTATACCTGCCGGTCGCAGAAAAGCGTTCACGGAAACGAATTCTCTTGAATCCAAAAAGTGGGATATGGTGGAATTTCAAACTTCTGGTTATACCAAAATCGAACGGCAATAGAACAAGGAGCTTTGCCTTCGTAACGTCAGCTAGAGCCTCTCCTTGAATGCTCCTCTTTTTGGTACTTCGCGCCAAAAAAACAAAAAACGATGGAATCGGGTGATGCATACTTAATTCTTTACGAGCATTCACTGACACAGTAACATTATATATCAGTATCTACTTGATAAGAAAATATTGATGCAGATTTCTTTATTGAAAGGAAGACACAACAATATAAGTTATTTGACAAATATGCGTTCTATGGCTAAAAGACTATTTTCGTAAAGAGGGTATCTTTTGTGTATCCTTTCTCTCTTTTTTTCTGCACCAATAGGTTGTGAAATCTTGTTGCTTTGTAGCATTTCTTAAGTTTGTTATTTATTTGTTTATTTATTTTGTGTGGTATCTTTTATAAGGGAACCCTTAACTTAGCTTTTAGATTAACCTGATAAATAACTCATTCACACCAGCTGTGTATAAGCCAAATTCTGGACAGGTTGACTCAGAGTGAAATATTCAGTGCCATAGACGGGATTTGAACACCGGTCTCCCGATCTCCGTCCGGTTGCTTTAATCATTGAGCTACCATGATAGTTGTATATTCGCTAATATTGACTTTTAAACAATTGTAGCTTTAAATACTTCAAATTTCAATCTTTTATTTACATGTCCTGATCCTGATAAGGTTAACTGAAGGTTCTATTCAAAGGCAGCCTCCCTTTATTCTATGTAGGATTGGAACCCGAGAGCTCTGATTTAAGAAGTTGGGATTTTGGACGGTCGAAAACAAACGAGTCTTAAGCAAGTTGATTGGATCATGTTTTGTTTCCAAAAGCTCTGGATCATCTTCGTTTCTGATGCTTACACTTGTTATGCATACCCGCTCCCCCCAAAGCCAAAGATTTTACGATAAAGTTAACTTAATTAAATAAATTTCTTCTGATTAAAACAAATAATATAGGCTACGAAGCGTCCGTGTAAACGACTTGTAGAATATGAAACAAGAATG
>CM060952.1:65681144-65718644 GCA_030765055.1 Mantis religiosa | reverse complement strand
GAGACAGAAGGGTTAGCTTGAATGAGAACAGGAACAATATTTCTAAGAGGGATAAGAGGTAGGGAAAAGGGAATTTGTGAGTTGTGTGGGGCAAAAGGAAACATAGACAACATTGTAACCGAATGCGAGGAGGTTGCAATGTGGAGAAAAAGGTTTGGGAGAAAAACATAGAAAGTGGAGAAGAGGATGGCAGCTATAAAAATGTTAATGGGCAGGGAGGTAAAGAAGGTAAGGAGTATTGGTGAGTTCTTGCAGAAAGTAAAAGAAAACTGGGCCATAAATGTAAAGAATATATGCAAGGAAGTTGAAGGGGAAGACTAATTAAGTAACAAGGAGGAATGGTGGTTAAGAGATACCTGGCAGAGCAGATGACCAGGGTCATTTAAGCAAGGTAGTTACAACGTAAAGACAAATAAATGTAGCCAAAAGTTGTAAATTGTAAATTTTGGAATATGCACAATAAAAATCTAATCTAATCTTAACTGGTAGGCTAAATGTGTACTGCAACAACAGTTTGTGTGTGTGTGTGTGTGTGTGTGTGTGTGTGTGTGTGTGTGTGTGTGTGTGTGTGTGTGTGTGTGTAAAAATTCAGAATTTCAAAAACACGTATCCATAAATAAAAACATGCAAATCAAGAAGAGAACTGCATTGTTAATAAAGATGCTTTAGCTGGTAGGCTAAATATGTAGTGCAAACAGTTTGTGAGTGTGTGTATGTGTGTGGGAGAGAGAGAGAGAGAGAGAGCGAGAGAGAGAGAGAGAGAGAGAGAGAGAGAGAGAGAGAGAGAGAGAGAGAGAGAGAGAGAGAGAGAGAGAGAGAGAGAGAGAGAGAGAGAGAGAGAGAGAGAGAGAGAGAGAGAGAGAGAGAGAGAGAGAGAGAGAGAGAGAGAGAGAGAGAGAGAGAGAGAGAGATGAGAGAGAGAGAGAGAGAGAGAGAGAGAGAGAGAGAGTGTGTGTGTGTGTTTTATTGATAACAATCAGCATGCCCCACTACATAGTAGTATTACATGCATTACATTACATTTTTCAACACTTGATTTTACAAATTGTACATATTTACATTTTAACATTACATTACATCTTTTAGCAGTTGATTTCACAAATTATACATATTTACATAGCTTTACAGGTTAATTGAATTTATGTATTTACAGAATGCTTTTAAGTGGTGTTTTATAGATTCTCGTTGGTTACTGGCCACTTGCTTCCATTTAGATTTACATTTTGAATTAGCTTGGCTCTTTGTTGACTTTTGTCGACACATTCATATATTAAATGGTTTACGGTTTGTTGGGAGCTGTTACATGTGCATTTTGGATTGTCTACTATATGGAATCGGTGTAAATAAGCTTTGGTTTTTCCGTGGCCGGAAACTATTGCTGTGAAAATTGGTGTTAAAGGAAGCTTTCTCTTCAGTCTATCTTTTAGTGTTGGAAAGAATAATTTGCTGAGAGCTCCTTTGTCCCTGGCATTCCACCTACTCTGCCAGACCTAATGTCCTGTTTATTCTATTTCAGAAATAATTACAGATTTAGGTATCAAACTATAGCTATTAGGCAGATCTCCATCTAGAGCGGCGTATTTGGCTAGTTTGTCTGCTAACTCATTTCCACATATACCTACATGGGCTTTCACCCAACTGAAATGTATTCTCCATTTTTGTCTTTGTAAGGTTTTACATATATTAAGGTTTTTCTCTGCTATGGAGTTATGTTTATTGTTATTCCGCAGAATGGCTAGGGTTACTGTACTCTCTGAATATATCGCTACAATCTTCTCTTCCTCCGGTGTGTTGTTAAAGTTTTGAAGTTCTTGTAGCGCTTTCAATATGGCCAGTTGTTCTGCCTGATTATTAGTACATCTTCCGTCTAGCTTGTATTTTAACTCTCGAATTGAAGTCCCTTGTTTGAATATTACAACTGCTGCACCCACTTGCTCTCCTATTTTGCTTCCATCCATGTAGATTTTGAATATAGAGTCTTCATCATCAGCTTCTTTAACTTCAGGTACTTCTGCAGGGTGGTTCCAGTCGCTGTGGGGCAATGGTGCGTCATAGTTTTGTTTATTTTAAGTGAAGTTGTACAGTTTGACTTTCCCTTCAATTGTGATATCAATGGGTTGGATGCCAGCAATAACACAAGATGCGTCATATGACATTGTCCGGTATGCCTTCGTAATTTTTACGTTAAACAACCTTTGGATCCTCTGACATTTTCTCAGATTCTTCGGGTTGTGTAATGCATATGCCCATAAGGGTATTCCATACATCAGTATAGGTTCTATAGCTCCTCTGTATATTGTCTCTAGTGTTTTGCTTCCAAGTCCCCAGGTTAGTTTTGCTGATTTAGATGAAGTGTGAATTAGGCGTATAGCTTTATCATGCACTTGGTCAATATGATAATCAAACTTGAACTGTATGTCGATATGAATGCCTAGGTATTTCATGATGTCTACTTGTTCTATAATTTTTTATTAAGATAGATGTTTATCTTCTCGTTTGCAGCTTGTTTCTTTCTTGATATCACTAATACTTTTGATTTAGAGTCATTGAAAGTAATTTTATTTTCTCTTGCCCAATATTCAATTTTCTTCAAGTCGTGATTTGCAAAGTTTTCTACGTCGATTATGCTCATTCCTTTAGTCATGAGTAGTAGGTCGTCGGCAAAAGCGATTAATTCAGTTCGTTTTGTATAGTGTGTGTGTGTGTGTGTGTGTGTGTATGTGTGTGTGTGTGTGTGTGTGTGTGTGTGTGTGTGTGTGTGTGTGTGTGTGTGTGTGTGTGTGTGTGTGTGACTTACTCTCAGTTTTAAATGTACCTGCCATGGTGAGCATAATCTGTGAATACAGCAGAAACAAATCAAAACTTAAAACGTAGAGTGCAAGGAAATATTTGGTTTTTACTCTCATTTGTTTCTGCTTCGGAGGTAGAGGGCATGACAGGACTGTCTTTCACATTACAATCAGAAGAGTAATGCACTGTTTTCCCGTAGCCACTCATCTGAAAATGAGCAGAATCATAATACATTTTATGCAATATTACCATTTGCAGTCAATTCCACTGGCTAAAGATTAGTTAAGTTTGGGAAGGAATTACATAAATGGCTTCTATAACACTGAATTGGAGTAGCCCGCCTCGGTAGCGTAGATGGTAGCGTGTCTGCCTCACGTTCAAGATGTCTCGAGTTCGAATTTCGGTTATGGGTGAGTTACCTGGATGAAGATTTTCCGGGGTTTTCCCTTATCCTGAAAGACGAATGTTGGTTAACTGTAAGCTCAGTGGATCCTGGATACCTTGAGCATCATTTAATTCATCGTCCGATATGACTTAACGTTGCATTAAAAAACAAGGAGTAGTTGATGCTCATTCGCTTTAGACTCTGATGTTTCGGGTACGGTATGTGCTTACATCAAGTCCTCAAATGGTACATCCCTCTGCATATAAGAAACATCATTATGTTACTCTTTGAGGCTTAGAGTCCTTAATATCTCTGCTAGGGTTTGTGGCTTCGGGCTCTTAGTATAGTTCGCCATATATACTTTTTGTTAATTATGTGTAGGTGTATGTTGAATATCCATTCTTGCTATGCGATGGATTATGGAATTGATCCTAGTTGTAAATAATGTCCTAAGCTACTAACAAGAACACAATTAAATGCAAATCCCTTGGCCTTTGGTATTATTTGTTAAGTAGATTTCGGGTATGGAATATATATTCTTAAAAATCAATAACGATATTGAGTAGCCATAATCCAAATATAATAATATCGTCCCATTACTAATGCTTTTTGCATCCAGGTACTCAGAGCCACTCCGAGCAATTGTGTGAGGAACATCAGGATAACATCATTATCTCCTCTAATAAAGAATCAGTTGGTTGTAAACAAAACTCATTCTCGATTATCATCAGTTTCGTTCCTGCTTCTATGTTGACCTCCTTTAAGAGAATGAGCAGGATAGATCGTGCTGTTCCGGCCTTCTTAACACTGCTTTCCTGCCACTAGACCACCAGACCACCGTGCTCTATTATCTACTTCAAAAATGAGTTTGGATTGGAAAAGCAACCGTCTCTGGAATTCCCTGGTGAGCAAAGGTCAATTGCCAAATTCGCCACTGTTAATCAGCTGCAGTAGCTGCTATAATATCACTTCCCCGATCACAAAGACGTTGCAGTGAATAAAAGTGGTTATTTTGATCCAGTGAACTTCCACAAGGGGACGCGTAACGGATGTCATTTGTATACCAAACTCCGTGACATTTCTAATCTTTATGATAAATGAACTACTTTTTTCTGATTAGATGAGCTATAGCCTATAGACAGGAGACTACTTTTACAGAGGAGGGAAAAATTAGGTATTTATACTCTTATCAAGTGGAGGCATAATTATATAAATTCGTAGCAGCCACGAAGTAACACTTCAAAGCTCTTCTGTACTATTTAGGTGATATTCCATACTTAACGTTGTTGCAGTGCATCGGAAGTTAACATTCCCGCACTAGTGCGTTAAGAAATTTCTCCACAGCAGTACATATATATGATGCAAAAAGCACTAGTATGGTAAGTAAAAGCATTTATCTTGAAACATTGATTGTGATAACACAATTTGTACTATTATATAACTACACATACCACATAAAATAGTATGCAATACACATGTGGTAAGAACATTACAGAATCTCGGAAACTGGAAAAATTCGGCGCAAGCGCCACGATTTTCCAAACCTTTCCTCGTTCCGTATAAAGTGCCTACCACATTATAATCGCAATATACCATTAAATGTTCTATTCTTACTTCTATTTATTCTCAAGTATCACAATAACATATAATGTTAACAAACCTTGGAAGCTCTTCAAATATTTAGTACACTGAATTTTTTTTCGTTACAATAAATTTCACATTATTTGCGAACGTATGTGTAAGGTGCACACAACATATTTGAAGCTAGTGGCAGGAGAATGAACAAGCTAGAAGAGGTGCAAAATTTAACTTGTTATATTTACCATCAGAACGTATTTTGTAATTTATAATGTTGCCTGTAATTTTCCTTCTCATTTACTCCTCATTTTAATAATTGTAATTTATTTAAACTTGCATACATAAGTGCTCGTGTAAACACATAAGTTGCACCTCTAAGAATGCTCCCAGATTTGATGTATATTTACCTCTTATGTCATCATGAGATGTTGAGTGATTGACAAGAACTATTATATTACACAAGAATAATAAAACGTGTTAAATTTTGCAAAACAAGCACTTAGGATTAGTGATATTATACGAGAAAGACCATTATGTGAATATTTACAAATACGTTAATGAAAACCGAGCGGCTTGCTAAGTGTGAAGCTATTCATGTTTTAATTCTATCTGAATATAACGAAGATGAAACCTGGTTTTGCAACCTACGTTATTGCCACACTAAAAGCATTTCGTAGTGAACACTTTTTCTCATTGAATCAGTATATCACACTTTTTAATATAGAAGCGCACTATTCAGATAACTGGAGGTCATTTACATTCAAACGGTTATGTGCAAATAAACTGTAATACGATGTTAAATTTTCCTTGCGTTGGGATTCTAGACTCCTCTATTTATTTTCTCGATTTCAATTTTTCACTAAGACAATTTCATTCAAAGAATCCTTCTGTTTCTGCTTCTTTTTGAAAAGCATATCTTGAGAAAAGCATACAAACTTCCCTGCTTCCACCTCTGCTACTATAATTATAACAGCTCCTTTAGTTTTACTGTTGTAAACATTATCATCATCATCATCATCATCATCATCATCATCATCATCATCATCATCATCATCATCATCACCATCATCATCATCATCATCATCATCATCATCATCATCATCATCATCATCATCATCATCATCATCATCATCATCATCATCATCATCATCATCATCATCATTATTATTATTATTATTATTATTATTTAACATCATTATCATTTTACCATTATCAGAAAATTGTTTTGAATTAAGTTTCTTAGAAAATTCCGACGTAAAATTTCCTTAATAGTAATAAACCAGTTACATGTGATTTACACACACATTACGTAAGAAAACTTTAATTTTGAGATTGTCTACTGCATATAATAAGGGGAAATCTGTATTCCACAAGAAAATTCGATATTGAGACAACATTGGAAACTGCATATTTTGAAGCATCCAAAATCTAAGAAGTGCAGGTCCCAGTTTGTGTATGTGTGGAAAAACGAAATAGGAAAATCGGCTAAATAATATACTTCCAGTTTACGTTGCCTATACTCCAATATTGCGACCCCTAACCTACATTTTATATAGAAAATTATGATTTTCTTAAATCATGGCTGTTAACGTTTTCTGAGAAATAATATACTTATTATGTGTTCCAAATGAGAAGATGTTTGTCCTTGATTGCTACTAGGTGAGCAACCAATCGGAGTCCTGCTGTGTTGTATTGCATTACCGCTAAGTGGTATGTGAGGAGCGCCAACCTAATCAATCTGTATGAAATACTATTCGTGCTAAGACAAAAATTCAGATTTTGCCAAAACTGATCCCTGTGGAAGGTACAGATTAATGTATCTAACATCACCATAGTTATAGTATTTAAAAATATACATAATTTGCGAAAATGCTTTTTCCAATTTTGATTTTGGCAACTGCATCATTGTAAAAGTTTGTGAAATATAATTTGCCTACCCTTACGTCTGCACCAAGCAGACCTGCATGTTGTATGAGTGTGTGAGAGAGAGGGAAATATAAAAGGAGTGGGGTAACAAGCTGGCAACGCTGAGTGTGATACGGCTTCTGATTAGCTGGACTCCAGAACTCTTCCCATTTGAAACACATAATAATTTAGAATTTTAGTAAGTGAGTGAATGAGTGAGTGGGTGAATTAGTGAGTGAGTGAGTGAGTGAGTGAGTGAGTGAGTGACTCAGGAGGAGAGAAAATACAAAAATCATTTGTATTCTGAGCTTGTTTTACACAACACAGTACGCACATTTTTATTTGATACGTTTTCATAAACATGACAAACGGAAGGGTATGTTAAATTTTTACCATAAATGGTCTACCAAGTCGTTGTCATTCTTAATACACTTTATGAAAAGGGAAAACTTATTTTTATTTCGTGAAAATAACTTCCCGAAAGACTATTTGGAATGCTTGTATGTTTAATAGAAGTGTATGTGGAATATTCTTGAAGCCTCAATCGATTTGGTTCTCTCTCGAAGGAAAACTCTTATAATTTGTGTAACTGATAAATCTTATATTCATCGTACGTACACGCACACTCTCTCTCTTACGCACACACACATACACACACGCGCATACATACACAAAATATGCAATAAAAGTGCATGTTATTTGAATTTATTTCAAATAAGCTTTTAATATTATCGCCCATTTGTAATATCATACATTAGTGATCTCAAGCTTTCTAGGTACATTATCATTTTAACTTTCTCTAGTATCTCATATGTAGGAAGTGTATTCTACACAAGAACTCGTTAATAACATTTATCTAAAAATTTGTTTTGAGATGTGTGAATTGACTGATAGAAAACACCAATAAGACCCATGGGCTTCTTCAAGCCTATGTGTGCGAATATATGTTTGTGTATAAACGTGTGCATGCATTTCTATGTATATGTGTATCTATAAATAACATAACTCTAAAACGAAAAGTTGATGAAATGGTCATATTGCACATATTCCTTGAATACGAGGCGAATATTTGTCAATGAAATTTATTCCAAAAAATTAATCTTTATATTCAATTTTGATATACTATTATTTTTCCTAAAATTGACTCTATACCGATTTAAAAACCATCACCAAGCGGTTTAGTTTTCAAAACTGATCACCGCTGTGGCGCCCATAATGTATTATTCGGTGTTTTGCAAAGAAATGTGTAAATGTGTACTGAAAATGCAACTTTGCTATCAAGAAATATATGCAAATGCTGGTTCAGGTGATAAGTCACCTTTGGAGTTTTATCGTGGTTACTCGGAGCATTTAATTACATATGAAATATTTTTACGCCATCTATTTTGTAAAAATCTTAATGCTTTAATAAATATATTTCTTGGAAATTATTCGTTCAACACAAGTCGTGTGTAGGCTAAGGTTTGGAAAGGTAAAATCAAAGTGAAAAGTTCAATACCATAGTCCGGTTTGAACCGAAACACTGATTTCCCGTTGTCAGTGCGGCTGCTCTTAACTATTAAGCTAACATGGCCAACACACCAGCATGACACTAAATTCTCCAACTGACTCACATTTTTTCCCTATAAACCACTCTACTTATCCTTGTTATCCTTCTCAAGGACCCCTAAGTTTTCCGGTTAATGTTCCGATTAACTACTAAGCGGATAAGGTCCAGTTGTTCGAATTTGACCTTGACCGAGATTTAGTAGTGACAGTTACAGATAAATACATAATAACGGCGTGGCTTTCTTTTAGAGGCATGGTGAAAATCCATTTCAAGACGAAATAATGTGCAACAATGAGTATTTATCTAACTGGAGTTAAGCCAAATTAGTTAAATATAGAAAGACTTCAGAATCTGATTGAGAATAAGTTTAAAAGTCCTTATATCATTGTCAACATGGTTTTGACAAATTACTTACACCAGCGCACAGAACTAACCAGCTACTTGCCCAACAAGACAGACGCTATTGTCTATCGTTTCTTTGTGTTACTCAGGATACTGTTTTTTTTAAAGTTTCTCCTTTCCGAATCTGTTTCTTTTGGTGCGGGCCCACAAAGGGACTCCCTGGTCGGGCAGTTAAAGACTTGAAAGTTCTTTAGTGGACAGTAACAATGAGCAGGAACAAGTTCAATGTTATTTGTGATTCAATAGTAACAGTTCACTTGAGATTCGATTCGAGGAGAAGTTGTTTCTTCTGAGAAAGTGCAACAGTGACTTAAGTCCAACTTTAGTGTTAAACTAACCATTTAGAAACCAAACAAATGTCATGTGCAATAATTGATATTCTTTGTTACAATAGTCCAGCGTGCACTGGTAACTATATTCAATTACCTTTCTGTTGAATAGCACATCCATACATATTCCTGGCAATATTCTTCTTATTGTATTCAATTTCCCTTTTTTTAGGTACATTCCAAGAACAGTTAATTACGTATGACCTCAAGCTTTTGATGTTAATCTTATAGGAGTCTAGGTTATTTTGTAGGTAACCGTCACATAGTTCACCGAGAGCACAATGTCTATGTGTATGATTCAAAACTTCCCAGTTCACTACTAATCGATAGGAGACGAAAATAAACCCTCTAATATTAATTCTTCGAAATCCCTCACCATCATATACTAATACAAACATTGCTGTCTTTTGTGTATTACTTTTTCTTATAAAATATATTTATTAATCATATTTTCATAGAGTTAGGAATGAATGTATATATTGTAATTCTAAAATGTTTAAAGTTACGAAAACCTAAATTATTTGTCAGACACCAACAATGAAGGGCTCAAACTTGATTCATATGAAGGATATACCTCTCCACCTGTAGCTCAGTCGCTAGAGCAACTTCTGTTATGCAAGGTGACCTGGGTTCTTTTCCCGGGTAGTGGTTGAGAAATGTCCTCTAAGACCTTTACCAATCCTTCTTAGGTCCTGGAAGAATATAAGTGCTTGACATACATAGTGAAAAAAGGATACCGGAGCACAATAAGGTATATTAAACCCATTGCCTATTAAAATGTTCCAAACTAAAAAGGAACCAATTGGAACAGTGCAATTAATAGGCACTGTTATAGGAGTCATAAAAATACTTATCCTGAACTCAGTTGCCTTTTCTATTCATTCACTCTCGTACAAACTATTCTTAAAACACTATTTTGTGATCTACTTGGTTTTAATTAAGGCTAATTTAAGGTAAACAGAAATAGTTATAATATAAAGTTTTTATAGGAAAAATGAGAAAACTAGACTACAGTAGGTAGGCTTAAGTGTTAGTTAAATGTTTTATTTCCGGTCATTATGTTGTGTTAAACGTTTTCTGTTTTCATGGCCAAACAACAATTTCCTAATCGAGAAAAGTATAAATATTAGAAAATTCAAACGAATAACAGGGAAAATACCGAAAATTGCTATCTCTTCACTGATATTTGGATAAACAGTCTGTATGCTTTTACTAGACCTACATATTTTATTGCAAATATTTTTCTCCCGTTTACAGTTTATCATCCAGAATGAAGAGTATTTCTGGAGCCATCTCCCGGACGTTCAGAAACACATTTTTTGCAAGTCATTAGACCTATTTTCACGAGGGTAGGCTGATGAGGGTAGGCCTCACATAGAGATGGCGCTACTGGGCTAGTTTGACGGATAACATCGTGTAGTTTAACTCTAGACTAGCTTGTATACATAGTTACAAATCAATAGCTTGTTTAGTTTCTGAATGCAGCAAGTGTAGAGGTTTCACGAAGATGAAGGATTTGGAAAAACAAGCAATGAGCAAATACTTCCATTTGAAAGGCTTAACGCCTAAAGAAATCAAGGCGTATTTGGGCAGTACATTGAAAGACGCTGCCCCTTCATATACAATTATTAAAACGTGGGCTGCAGAGTTTACAATGGGACCTACTAGCACTAGTGATGAGCCTCGCTCTGCATGCTCTGTGGAAGTGAGTACTCCAGAAATCACTGAAAAAATTCATCGTTTAGTACTGGAAGACCGCAGATTAATATTTTTGAGATAGTAGAGGCTATAAACATATCAAAAGAACGTGCAGGTAATATTTTAAGTATTGTTTTGGTCTTTCAAATGGTATGTGCAAGATGGGTACTTCGTTTGTTGACACCTGATCAAAAGTTTCAAAGAAAAAACTATTTCTGATAAGAATTTGGAGCTCTACCTTAAAAAAAAAAATACCAGTGAATTTTTGAGATGGCTTACTAGGTTGGATGAAACTTGGATATATCACTACATTTCAGAAAGTAAATCACAGTCAAAACAGCGTATTGCACTAGGTGATGGAACTCAAAAGAAAATCTTCCCCAGGAGCCTACTGCGGTAGGTACGGGGATTGGCGATCTCGGGGTCCCGCGTCAACCTGACACCCTGGATGTGGCTTCCTCTTAGTGGTGAGGGGTCATACAAAACACCCACCCACGTGTAGGCAGTGCGTGGAGACCCGTGTCGGTGGAAAGGTTTGTCTTGGTGGTTGAGGGATGCGCATCTGAGCTCGTTCCAGTGTTCTTCCGAATTCGGGGAGGGTGCGCATTTCCAATACACTACCTTGGTTTCTGCTTCGCCTAAACGGGAGGTTAGGGACTGTACCGAACTCCAGGGTGAGTGGGAAGGCGAGCCTCCTATATCCCCTGTGTTGCCCTGTCATCCCGGTGGGGTGACCCCTTGTCGGGCTCCGTGGTGGGTGGGGAGCACTGGGGGATGAAACACATACAAGTTTTTATTGCAAACCCTAAAATTAAACATGGAATAGAAATAGCTGAGTTTTGTGCTCCTCGCTATTTAGCTATCTGTAGAACTGAGGAAGGTCGAAAGTTTACTACCGTGAACCCGTTCATTATTCAGAAGGGTTTAGATAGTATTGCCGGTCCTGTAAAGTCATGTACTCGATCTCGCAATGGCACGCTCCTGGTCGAAGCAGCTTCTCCGACGAAGGCTACAAAAATCTTGAAAGCCAATATGCCTGCGAGCTATCCGATGCACGTTGAATAGCATAGGACTGTGAACTCCTCGCGTGGGGTTGTAAATACCAACGCATTGACGGTATGTCCAAATAAGGAGATTCAGGAAAACCTGGCGGAACAAGGTGTGACAAGTGTATATCGAGTTCACCGCAAAGAACGAGGTGAACTAGTGCCCAATCGCACCTTTGGACGGGTAGATCTCCCGCAAAGAATTAAGACAGGGTATGAAGCTATTGAAGTGAGGCAGTATATACCCAATCCATTGAGGTGTTACAAATGCCAACGCTTTGGCCACACGAGTGATTCATGTAATGGAGTTGCCACTTGCTTTGACTGCGGGGAAGTCAAGCATGACAATGCATGCCCTTCACCCGCAACGTGTGTTAACTGCAGTGGTAATCATTCATCAAACTACAGAGAATGTTCCCGTTTTGTGGAGGAGAAGGCCATCCAAGAGATCCGGGTAAGAGAGAGGGTGCCCTTCGTGGAAGCCCGGAAACTTGCGTATTCGCCAGCCTTCTGTACCTAGGACCGTTACTTATAGTGCAGTTGCAACTAAGCCAGTATCTAGAAGTGAAATCGCAACGCAAACTAGCGACATAAACGGAGCAGTGGTATCCGAAAGATCAATTACACCAAGATCACAGCCAAAGCAACAAACACCAGCACGAACAACAGTGAGCGCACCGACCAAGTCCAGTCCTAAGAAGAAGGATTCAGCCGAGTCACCGCCGAAAGTATCTACTTCAAGAACATGTGAACCGGTAATATATAATGCATCGCCAAGGAAATTTCAGACCTCATATGACAGAACGGACTTCCTCAAGGAAAATAGTAAGGCCAGTGGAAGGAAAGCTAGCCAGCACAAAAGTCCGCGAACATCTCCGTCAACAACATCTGAGGAATCTTCTGGAGAGGACGCCGACGCGACTTCTATTTTCACCGGTCACAGTTTCCGATCCTGTCGAGAGGCTGGATTTGAAGTTACCAGTGCGGCAGCCATCCTCCTCGATTGAGGATGTGGAGCGGGTAGAACCTGTTCTCACTGCCCAAACCACAGTGAGGAAAGGACAGGAAATACCTGCTGAAAGTTCTAGCCCTGCCCCACAGTAAAGGAACAAATTGATTCGACCACCACTGGGCAGGTAGCTCTTGTTATGGCAAGTTGATATTGAAAGTAGTAATTTTATACCTTTTGGTATTTTATTGGTAATTATAGCTTTTTATTATTTTTTTAACCACTTGGGCTTCATTATTTTATTGTCATTTTGTTTTTATCTGCTTTTTTTAATTTTGAATAATTTAT
This sequence comes from Mantis religiosa, assembly GCA_030765055.1. Classification (NCBI taxonomy): domain Eukaryota; kingdom Metazoa; phylum Arthropoda; class Insecta; order Mantodea; family Mantidae; genus Mantis; species Mantis religiosa. Next base: position 65,705,665 of record CM060952.1, on the reverse strand, counting down.
ATCTGGCTATTACTATGAATTATTTTTTTGGAAGGGCGCTGATGATCATGCAGTTGAGCGCCCTTATATATATAAATCAATCAATCAATCAATCAATAGAAAATCAATTTTGTCAGCTAAGAAGTTTATGGTGATTGTTTTCTGGAATGCACAAGGATTTATTTTTATTGATTACCTGGAAAAGTGTAATGCTATCACTGGTGACTACTACGCAAGCTTACTGTAATATTTGAGAGATGAGGTGAAAAGCAAATCTCATTTGGCAAAGAAAAAGATCTTGTTTCTTCACTACAATGCTCCGGGCCATCGTTCAGTCATTGCAATGGGAAAAATGTTCGAATTAAAGTTCGAATTGATTGAACATCCTTCCTATTCACCAGATCTAGCACCCACCTGCTCCCAAATCTCTTGAAGAACGAAGATAAGGAGGTCATTGATACAGTAAACAGCTATTTTGAGGATCATGGTAAATTGCACTACACAGATGGTTTAACTGAATTAGAACATCAATACGACAAATGTATTACCCCTTCTTGAGATTATGTTGAGAAATAAAGAAATCAATTTTTTGTGTGTGGCTCGGCCTCCTATAACCAGCTGACCCTCGTATAAGGAAACATTTTTGAAACTGTTAAATGCAGTAAGAGATTTTGTGACAGGTGTAATTTTTTAAATTTCTGCGTCTGTCATCCTTTCAAGATGTTGTACCTAAATAAAAAGTTCGGTATTTAAAAATATTCGAATGCTGTTCTTACTCATACACTCATTTACACATCTGGGCCTTTGTGTATGAATAACCATTACAGATTATAGTCTTTCACATCTCCTGGAAGTCCACGGATGCAGAACGAGGATTTAGAGGGAACCAATGCGTGTATGTACAAATTTAGAACCTTAGGATGTCCAACCTTGATGTAAAGGGAAGTGAAATGAAACGTGAGGTAAAATAGAGGCACCATAAATTCGGTGAACGTAGTTATCCTTCCATCTTCGCTTAGGAAGTGAGAAATGCTGCCAAAAAATCAATGAGTTAGGAATGTTGGCCACGGAAATTGAAACCACGACCTAGCAAATGCGTACCCAGATGTCATCCTGCTCGGCTGCATCACATGGTTTGATATTTATGTTACACTGTCGCTGAAGCTATGCATTTTCTTAACTTAGAGAGCAGCATTTTAGGAAGAAAAAAAGAACTGTGATACTAGTCAAACTGGGCCCATACGTGGAAGAAGGCTCCTAAATAACATGCACATTATCAATGTATTTGATTAGTGAAACCAGTTTATCAATATATACTTAATTGACCGGCGGGCTATAATGTATTACTGAACTGATTAGCTAATTAATTTATATCTCTGATTAACTGATGAATATGGTTTAATGTAACCGGTTCACCAAATCCCCAATTAACATACAAAATAGCTATAATACTCGATTAAACGAATTTATTAGTCAATTAATTTAAATATCTGATAAATATGCTTTAATGTAATATATTTTTAAAATCAGCAGTTAACCTACCAATAAGCAATAATCGATTAATCAGACTTATTAATCAATTAATTTAAATTTCTAATTAACTGACCTATGCTATGATCAATCCTGGCCGCGTCATGGCCCAGTGGTTAGACCACTGTCTCTCTTGTTTCCCTAACATCTCATTTCACCCGTCCTCCATCTTCATTTCACTTATCTGTATCACCACCTGCGGTGTCGCATGTAGTAAAAGTGGATGTTAAACACTACAAATAATCATTAAATCTAACAGTAGAATTTGCAGTGCGTTGAATGCAAAATAATTGGTGTAAATGGTACCAAACTGATATTTTGGAATATTTCCTTCCATTTCTTTGCCCTCTTAGGTAATGAAGAACCAAAGTAAGCAGATGTTTGTGTCTTTCTTTCAGAAAGTTTTAACTTAAGTATTACTTGTTTTACAAACCTGTAAGTAAGCAAATGTCGCACAGACTATTCATTGAGAAAATTTACAATGCTTTGCCATTATAGTGTTGGGAAAGGTTCCTGAAAGATCTGTCACTGAAAACAACAGTTAGTATATGCATAAATTAATATCAGTTGCTAGAAATACACAGTGGAATAAGTAAAAACCTCAGTTTGAGTTTATCATGTTTGACTTTTTAAAATACTTCACAAGTATTGCTTATGAGCCAAAACTAGGATAACTGGGTGAAAGTTGCATTTCAATTAAAGAAGATTGTGTTAAGGTTGGGGACAGAAAATCTGTGTTTTGTAAGAAACCAAAAAACCGTTTAGTTATGCTGCAAACTCATATAGTCTTTAATATTATCAGACATATTCATCCCTTCAAAATTGCCCCTATTAGTTCACCTTCCTAATCAACATTTGGGCACCTAATAGTGAACCCTATGAACTCTAGTGAGGAAGCTGTAATTATAAGTAAACTAGTGAAGTGGATTGTGCAGGATATTAGGCCGATCAATATTGTCTCTGAAGTCAGTGGCTATTGAAGCGGATGTGCGGGAGTTCTCAATTCTAACGGTTACCATCTTCCCTCTAAGAGAGAGAGAAGTTGTATTTGATGAACGCAAGCAAGCAGGATTTTTTAGTGTTAGGAAAAAGCTTTGGACTTCGATATTTATCATTAGTAACGTAATGCTTTCTGGGTTTATTCATATTGGGGATATCCTAATTCAATATTAAAAGCTAAAATCTTGCAGGAAAGGGCACTGAGCCTGAGTTAACTGCACAGGCTTCAAAAAGGTAGTTGGTGAAAGGATGTTAGAAGAGAAAGTTGTGGCTATCTGCACTGGCAATATAGGTGAGAAGTATTGCTTCAGGGTTTGAAAGAGCAAGGCATTCCAAATTATGGTGTGTGGACCATACCTTATAATTGCTTAAATAATAAAGCTTTCAGGCCCATTGCTATGGAGCCTTTATTTTCAAAGTGCAGGAAAGATAACTGGACATTTAAAACACAGCATTTATCAGAAAACCAGCTTCGTATGTTTTTTAAAAAAAAGAAAGAAAAAAGCTTAAGAATGCCCTGCTATATGTAAATTGAAAGAGGAAATATTTCCTCGATGATATGATATACGAGTATTACACATTTGGCAGACTTAGGAAAGTTAAAAGGGTTATTATAGACTTTCTGCTGAACCATATCAGAGAAACTCTTCTCATTCCAGTTAATGGTTCAGATTGTTCATATAGTTTATCATTAATTATGTATTAACAGAGAAAATGACTGCATGTCTCAAGCTAGGTTTTGATATATCACAATTTCTTGATAGTGGGCGATAGAGAGCTCTTAGTTTTGTATTATCTGTGGTAATGCAGTTCAAATTATATTTACCCTACGCCGAGATCGATCTGGATTACCTACCTGGTGAGATTTAAAAGGACTGCTGGAGAATACTTAATGGTTGTGATATATAATTAGTGTTACTTGAAGACAGCAACCCGCTATTACACATTTAGATACCTAAACTGCCTTGGAAAGCGTTACCGGACAACCACATGTGCAAGAATTTCGGGGAGAAATGGAGTGGATTATGCAAGTTCCAGTATAACCATGCTACAGAAAGCGGAAATTGAACTGTGAAAGCCACGAAAACGAACAGCATCCCTGTCGGTTTCGAATTTAGTTCCACTTACAATGCAGATTGCTTCGTCGGTGGAACTAGAAGATGACCTTTCAGATCCCTTACAATGATGAAAAATACACTCAGTCCGGCTACCACAATTCGCATCAGATAACGAAAAAGTTGCTTTGCGTACAAGCTCCTTCCTTACCAGCTAGAAATATTGTTACTGAGGGACAGCTGTCCTCAGTTCTGAAGATGTTATGAACAAAATATTTGTAATTCCCGAAGAAAAATGTTTGATTGTGAATTGTTTTACGGGATACTATTCAATATCTTGGTGACATTTTGATATAAGTACTTTATTGATAATTAAATATAACCTTTATTTTTTAAGTTGACACAATACAATATTTCATCATAAACGCATATTTCTGTGCTGCACAGAAATACTCATTTCATCATGTTTCATCATGTGCTAAATTTTAGACGCTTTCGTCGTCCCCCTCCCCGGGGGAAATACATACATACAGATGACTTGAGTGTGCCACGCACATCTACTTGGAACTACTGTCGTAAAAGCACATTACCACTGTTAACTGCAATTATTACTCTGTAAATGAAATAAATATTACTAAAAAGTTGTTCATTAAACTATTATGTTCGTAATAGCAATAAACAAGCATTATTCTCAATCGAGAATTAAAGACTTGTGTTGTTCCTTTAAATAACCACACCCTTAACATCAATAATGCATTACTCTGAGAAGACAGAAAACCACGAACCTCACTTCCATTTCACTCTCTGTTCTCTCTCTCTCTCTCTCTCTCTCTCTCTCTCTCTCTCTCTCTCTCTCTCTCTCTCTCTCTCTCTCTCTCTCTTCCGTCGATTCTGCATCGCTTGTATTCTCCTATACTGCCATATAGGTAATTGCATCTTACAAAGCAGAAAAGTGGTATAAGGAACACAATTCATTCTTTTATTATTATTATTATTATTATTATTATTATTATTATTATTATTATTATTATTATTATTATTATTATTATTATTATTATTATTATTATTATTATTATTATTATTATTATTATTATTATTATTATTATTATTATTATTATTATTATTATTATTATTATTATTATTATTATTATTATTATTATTATTATTATTATTATTATTATTATTATTATTATTATTATTATTATTATTATTATTATTATTATTATTATTATTATTATTATTATTATTATTATTATTATTATTATTATTATTATTATTATTATTATTATTATTATTATTATTATTATTATTATTATTATTATTATTATTATTATTATTATTATTATTATTATTATTATTATTATTATTATTATTATTATTATTATTATTATTATTATTATTATTATTATTATTATTATTATTATTATTATTATTATTATTATTATTATTATTATTATTATTATTATTATTATTATTATTATTATTATTATTATTATTATTATTATATATTATTATTATATTTTATTATTTATTATTATTTTTTATTATTATTTGTATTATTATTAGTATTATTATTAGTATTATTATTATTAGTATTATTATTAGTATTAGTATTATTATTAGTATTAGTATTATTATTACTATTCCTATTCCTATTACTACTATTACTTTTATTATTACTATCATCATCATCATCATCATCATCATTGATGTTACGATTAGGAACAAACAAAACCAGCTGCCTATATGTAGTTTTCCATAAATAAATAGAACTTGAAGAGTAACTGGTGATTTCCTGAAAGGTTAAACGATTATGAAAAGCACACTTTGTAAAACAGATATTTAGATTCAGTATATCGTTACGGAAACAAGCATGTGCAGCTCTGTTTACTATGAGAAAGAGGTGTACTTAGCACTGCGATTTATGACATAAGGTCTCCTGTAAGTGAGGGGTGTGGTTAGAGCATACCAAGAAAGACTGAACCTTAGGGATGACGACGACAGAAAGCAGGGTCCTAAGACAAACTTCGCGGTGACGGCTCGTATAGCTTTCTTGACTTTCTGCTACGGCCTAAATTGGTCGCTGGGGTGCGATACCTGAGACCCACTTCCCATTCGTAGGTTGAGGATTTGGAGAGAAAATAAGCCAAGGAAACATCGAAATATCGCCGACACTTAGAGCACTAAAATCGCCAACTGTGATGAAAGGTGATGATATCAGAAATGAAATGAAATGAAGAGCCAGAAATTTTGGCGGAAGTAACCGTTCTACCTAACATTCTCCTAGACAGCCGGGGATACCTTAAAAGCATCCACGTGTAAAGGAAGGTTGGCTACAGGAATCGAGCTTACGAGGTCAACCCGAGATAATCCGCTTAGTGTGTGCTTAGTTATCTTTGTTTTCTCCGCAGTTATCTCTTTTAGTTGTTTTATGTTTTTAAATGCCCTATAATTACTCTCAGGCATGAATACGAGAAGAGATTTAGAAATTAAAACAAATTAGAAAATCGTTAGGCAACAATTTTCCAAGAAATTGTTGAAATGACGTTTACTCCTTTCTGAGAGATTCAGGTAGAGCTTACACACAAATATCAATGCCGCTCTGAATCGGGCTTGTACTTACGTATGATATCTAATTACAAATTAATTATTTTATAACATAGATTTATAAGCACCTATACCTATATTAAGGCTTACATTAATGTAACACAAACTTTACTTGTTTATTCGTCAGTTGATCATTTTCACTTTTGACACGATAACATGTAAAGTAGAACCTAGCAGTACACAAGCACCACACCGCTGAGTTGAATAACCTTACGTTTCAACCTAGAAACGTTTAAGTGCTGAAACGTTTTCGGAACTAAATTTCTAAAGCCTGCATGTTTCAAAATGATTACCTTTGCTAATTTAGAGCGTTCTACTTTTAAAAGGCCTGAGTATTCTAAGCAAGAGTTAAACGAAAGTAGATATTACGTATGAGTAATATCAACAAGCTTGTATTATTCTCAAAACTATCTGATAAAGATCATTTTACCGTAAGGAAGCGGTTACAACCAGTTAGGGCTGTATACATCCGTGTGATATGATGTATTGATTACTTTGCCCATGGGCTATTGATAGTGTTGGCAACTTTAAAAATTGTGTACATACACAAAATATTTTTATAGAAAATATGCTGAAGCATTAAATAAATTAAAAGTATGTTTATAAATTTGTGCCTCCATATGAAGTACAGCTTGGAAGCGGCTGATGTATTATATTCAGTAATGAAACAGACTAAAGATTTATGATTTGCAACATTAGAAGAAACATATACTTTAACCTGTAACCAGTATGGTGCATTTATGTAACACGAATGGTATGATGGGATCAGGACCCCATCCCATTTCTGACAATTATGGATGATGAGGGATAATAAATCGTAATAAAGTAAACATAAATATAATATTCAGTTATATTTAGAGACTAATTATTCATAAACTACGCTGCAAGCCTCTGCATGGATGTCTACAGGTACGTTCTTACCATATATGTACTATTCATTAGTCGAATGGCTATTTTGAATCAAATTACATGCTTTACTCTGGAAAAAAGTTTTGAATTGTAAAACTAAAGATGAATAGTAGCTAATAAAAGTGTTTAAAATGAAATGGATATAGCAGCTGGACAAAACCACAGTAGGTGTTTACAAGCAATCCTCACAAATAATTCTTGTTCATTCGCTACATATTGGTGTACTGAAAGTTACACAACATACTTTTGTTTCCTTTTTATTTTGTTCTAAGATGCTTTGCACATCTAACCCGTTTTGTTATGACTCTTAATTGCCTGGGGATTTCGCATTTGATCATCCTGCCAATGTTATTTCTTAACACTCGAGGGAGGTGTGGACTCTCATCCTTCTCTTTAGAAGTCGTTCAACTAGCTGCCATGCCAGAGAGTTGGTGAACTCAAAGAGTGATTTTCTATGGTTTCACATTAATGATAAATATATTTCAAATGCAATCAGCATGGAAATGTTCAGCATGGTGCAGAATATATCAATATGCCACCTCCTACATAGTCTATTGTTCGCATAAACAGTGCATTTTTCATCAAATGCATCTTTTCCTCCTTTAGTGGCACTGTAGTACTCAATTATCTCAGGTGTACAAAAGTGAATCGAGAAGATATTGACACATTGCTTCGCTCACACTGTTTATTCACAGGACATGTTTCAAGAGCTCTTGCTCCTACCATCAGCTGATACTCGACTAGTGCAAGTTGTAGTGGTTTCCTCTTTCTCCGTTTTGTCAATAGATGGCGTGATGTACTTGTCAAAGATGTCCGGTGGTGGAGTTTCAAAATTCATGACTCTATGACGATTTTTGTTAATGAAGATTTTTTCCCATACGGAAAGGTCTATGGGGTGATTAACATATTTTATTAGAGATGTTTACAAGTTGATGTCATGTCTAGTATTCAAAAAATGAAAAGCCACTGCTGATTTTTCTGTTTCACCATTTTTAATGTTTCTTAGATGTTCTTTAGTTCTGATGTTGATATTTCTTTTTGTTTTTCCTATATAAATTTTAGGGCAAGTTTCACATTTGATCTCATAGATTCCTGGTTTTTCTTTGGTAGTGATTGAATTTTTGGGAGGGCCTTTTAACAAATTTCTGATATTAAACCTATTTTGAGGTGGTAGATATTCACAAATCAAATATTAACTTCGACAAAGCAAAAGGGCACGTGGAATAAATAAATAACAAGTAACTGCTTTAGGTTCAATGGGAGAGTTATCGTTTTCAAGCTTACATGTCTCGTTCTTTCAATGGAACAATTCAGTAGTATTTTTTTATCTCAGTTAAAACCCATCTTACAACAGGCGTAGTTTAATCTAAGTTTAAGTTTTGGGCTTTGAATGGAAAGACCAGCACAATATCCATAAATCCCTTTTTGTCTTGATCAAAAGTACTGGGATCCTATCACACAGAATCCAATAAATAAGATGTTGCGATAAGTGTCTCAGACTATTCAACTGGGGTTCTTTATTCAAAGAATGTTCCTAAGAAGCCTCTAAGGCATGTGACATAGTATACTCTGCATTAACTACTATAAGCTGGTGTGTTAAACTCTGCAGTTTAGTACAAACATATGAAGACAGAAGACATATATACACTACCGGACAAAGGTTTTTGATCACCTATGACTAAAAGCTAAATACTTTATTTCAATGTCAAACACGTCATAGAAGTTAAAAATAACAACAAAACTAATATTATCTCACACTGATATTAAACACAACACAATATTGAGTAGATTTTAGCAACTTGAAAATACCCACCTCTACTCTGAGATTCGCTGCACGATCTATTGGCACTTGGAGGTAAGATTGTGTACTCTTTTTGCAGATATTGCGCTCCAATACGTCTGTAAATTATTCCAAAGATCTTCAACTTTAGATTACCTCAGTTTTCACACTTCCTTGTCAATTTCGTTCCATAAAGGCTCAATAGGGTTTAAATCAAGTAATTAACTTGACGGAATCAATGTATCTTGTTCAAATGGAAATGTTATAGGCAAAGGCAGCTTAGTGTAGTTGTGGGAACACATCAGAGCTCCTCTACTCGTACAACCAGTCAAATACACAACAGAAGCAGGTAGTATTTACATGTTTATACATATTTTATTATCAGAATGGGGATATGACAGAATATTGAAAACGAAATCCCTGTTTTATCCACGAATCCATAGTTGTGATAGGTGATCGAAAACTTTTGGCCGGTAGTGTATATCCTCTCCTCTTTATATACTTGCTTTTTACATTGTATTAATACATTCTCTGATGCACTTATAAATAATGTCTGACGTATTTCTTCATAGTACTAATGAAGAAAATCCCCAGATTAGCGCACAATGATAGGAATCAGCCGTAGGAATTAAAAAAAAGAAGAAAGTTACATGATTACACTCGATTTCATAGTGGTCAAACCTGAACATTCGTATAATGGCTTCCACACCAAATTTATTATTTTTTTCACAGAAAATAATAATTCTATAACATTTAAATAAATTAAAATAGTGTTTTATGCTACATTTATCTGCAGAAGTAATTACTCAATTTTATGTTTTATCTGTCTTAAGCACTCCACATTCTAGAGAAGTAGTGTAGTGCATTAGCTACGCATTACATTACGTCTAAGGTATCGGAGGGTGCTCGAGTTACCGTTATCGCGTGATGTGGTATCAGATTATCCAGGCGGTGTGTCGCTTAAACCTCTAAGGAGAGATAGATCCTGCTCTTGCTCCTCCTATGTTCCTATATACCTCGAAATATCAGTTTTGAGTTGATAAAAGGAAATTATAAGGCCTATTTTCATTAAACACTACTCATGAACCGTACTTTGCGTGTACTCCTCATAAGAAGTAAACCTCATTAAAGATGGGTATATGGAATTTATTAAATAGTGGTATTTATATCTGTTTATAACACTTGTAGTGACCATTTCGCAGTATACGAAGGATACTTTCATTGGTAATAAATTTCAGGGGTAAGTGTCAACGAATTTTAATTCAGAACATAAATATCTTCTAACTAAAAACTTATAACAAAATAAAAAGAAATATCCATTATTCAGGTGCTAAAGCTACAAAACATAAATTCTGAGGAACATTTCATTGATGCTCAGCTACGTAAAACTCGAATAGAGTGGTACTTCCTGAGAAATGTTCTTTACTCTGGAACATTTATTCTTTATTATCATATCATTATTCCTTGCTTATGGCTAATGCTGTTAACTCATTAAAATTGGTAGTGGAGCTCTGTGCTCTTTGTACCATATTACAGAGTGAATTTTGAGAAAGTCAAAATTTAAAAAGAAAAAGGTATATATGACTTGGGGACAATTAGCTGAATGCAGCCTTGGAAGTTTCATATTTCAACCATTTTTCGTTTTCGAGTAATGGCTCACGGACAAACACACACAAACATGCACATATGGAACTTAATCAAGAAGTGCGTTTAATACATCCAGAACTTTCTGTACGTGCGTGAAAAGGGAAGTAAACATTTGCTTCAGACAGTGCGGTATTATTTCCTTGGAGAGATCTTGCTCCTCTTATGTTCCTATATACCTCAAAATATCAGTTTTGAGCTCATCAAAGGAAATTATAAGGTCTATTAACATTAAACACTACTCATGAACACTACATTGCGTGTACTCCTCATAAGAAGTAAACCACAATATATACCACGTATATACTTCTGTAATACACACAAAGGAGCGATTACTGCCAATACGCGGTTTGATAATTAACAGTTAAACTAAGTTCAGTTATTAAGGTTATTCATTTATCGGAAGAATTCCTCTTACCATATGAATATAAAAATTCTGTGAGCTAATCCTCGTTTCACATAAACTTACCTCGTATCTCTTAACGTCACGTGACCCTATCACCTCTCATTTGCTGCTATTGCAGTATGGGCTGTTGTGCGGTTAAAATGCGTTCGTTATTTAACATGGTGATATACCTTTATATGTTGGAAGAAAATTGTCATATTTATACTTTCATAACCGTTATAATGAAATATATTACGCAACAGAGTTGATTTATCTGAAATGCATGTTAATTCTTAAACGAAGTAAAGAGGAAGTCCCTTTGCTCTCAAGCACATGGCACGATAGCACGTGCTTTAGCGATAGTGATGACATATTTGTTTATATGAATTTTAATCACTGAACTTCTTTTGAACTGGATTAGTCATATATCCCCATTCGAAGTTGTGCTGTGCCCAGTGCGAGAGCTAAATTATTTTATTGATCGTTTATTGCGCGTGTACTTATTATATTGTAACGCGAGCGCTGGAACACCCTGTGAAGCAGCTGGGAGCGGGAGTTGGGGGAGGTCCGTGTGAGCCACACCTCCCCCTCGTCTGTGGTGACAAGGCGGCGGTCGGGAGAAAAAACATGCTCGTGCCGTCTGTTTCCTTACCACTGGTTCTCGATCTTTCTGTTACTGGAACAATCCTGTAAACACCAGAAGTCGGCGATATTCCTATATAAAGGGGGTTACAGACAGAGAGAGTAGAGTCAGTCAGTTGGTTAGTGAGTGTGAGCGAGGAGACGGTCGCAGTTCTTGGTGTAAGAGTTAGTCAGTGACGTGTTAATGAACGAGGAGATTGTGCAACGGAAGACTGTACGTAACTGGTATGTGCATCGGAGTTTATGTAATCGCGAGTACAAGTGAAATTGTAACGGACGAACTGGTAAATTGTAATTGTGTGCAGCAAGTAATTCTGTGTAATTGGCAAGTGTTAAACTGTAAGTCGGTGGAAATAAAGAACATTTTTGAGTGGTGAAATTGGACTTTTCATTTCACGAACCCACAAAGTCACACTGGTGTCAGGATTGGGATAACAACATAACATCACCGAACATTACAACCATGGAGGCTGCATTAGAAAAGATTTTAGCGGAACTGAAAGAAATGAAGACGGCAACTGAAAACCTCGCTGCAAAAATAGAAGCGGCAAACAACAACCGCATCGCCGAGTTGAAACAAATGAAGACGGCCAACGACAACATCACCGCGGAGATGGAAGAAATGAAGGCCGAGTTAACCACAGAAATGAGAGCAGCGAACGGCAGTCTGGCCACGGAAAGGAAGGCGGCGAACGAGGCTCTCGCCGCAAAGTTTGAGGAACGGTTGGCCGGCGTGAGGGATGACGTCACGAACCTGGGCAAGCGGAAGGGTCAAGTAGACGACCGCCTTAATGATTTAGAGGAAAAGGCCGACAACATCGGAAAACCCCTCACCCGCCTGACGGAGGAAAACCGGCCTTATGTGTGGACGGAGGACGCCGAAGACGCTTTCCAGCTCCCGAAGGGGACCCTGTGCAGTGCTCCAATTTTGGGTTTCCCACAACCGGGTGGCGCCTTCATTGTGGACACCGCCGCTAGCGACCATTACATTGGAGGTGTCCTACCGCAGATCCAGGACGGCCATGAGCGCACAAGAGTGGAAGAGAAGGAGCGTGCCGCAGCAGTCCGAGTAGTTGTGGCAGTGCCTGCTGAAGGCTGGGATAGCGCAGGCCTGAGGAGGGAGCAGCTGGCGGACGCAGACTTGGGGCCACTCTTGAGGGAAGTGGACGCAGGGACGAGACCAACCTGGGAGGACATCGCACCGAGGAGCGCCACCGACAAGTCGCACTGGGCCCAATGGGACTCGTTGAAGACCAGAGAGGGCGTGCTGTTCCGGGTATGGGAGTCACCCGATGGGAAGGCGCAGAGAGGACAGTTGGTACTTCCCCGGAGTAAGGTCCCGGAAGTCTTGGAGGAAGTGCACGCCGGTACTTCAGGAGGACATCTGGGAGCGAACCGTATGATTCACAAACTACGGCAGCGCTACTTCTGGCTGAGACTCCGAGCAGATGCTGGTGGTACACCTGGACCGCCTCGCACGCTACGATGGGGCTGTTCGGGGCGAACAGCTTTGACGAGGGAGCAGTGTAACGCGAGCGCTGGAACACCCTGTGAAGCAGCTGGGAGCGGGAGTTGGGGGAGGTCCGTGTGAGCCACACCTCCCCCTCGTCTGTGGTGACAAGGCGGCGGTCGGGAGAAAAAACATGCTCGTGCCGTCTGTTTCCTTACACCTGGTTCTCGATCTTTCTGTTACTGGAACAATCCTGTAAACACCAGAAGTCGGCGATATTCCTATATAAAGGCGGGTTACAGACAGAGAGAGTAGAGTCAGTCAGTTGGTTAGTGAGTGTGAGCGAGAAGACGGTCGCAATTCTTGGTGTAAGAGTTAGTCAGTGACGTGTTAATGAACGAGGAGATTGTGCAACGGAAGACTGTACGTAACTGGTATGTGCATCGGAGTTTATGTAATCGCGAGTACAAGTGAAATTGTAACGGACGAACTGGTAAATTGTAATTGTGTGCAGCAAGTAATTCTGTGTAATTGGCAAGTGTTAAACTGTAAGTCGGTGGAAATAAAGAACATTTTTGAGTGGTGAAATTGGACTTTTCATTTCACGAACCCACAAAGTCACAATATGTATAATGGCAGAGACTACCGCCAGTTTTTCGCTGAAGCATTGCAAGCGAAAACCTTTACAAAACGGCGAAAAAAGAACTGTGGTGCATGTGTTTAATGCATTTACAGAGAAGAATCCGTCTTTGTTAGTGAGAGAAGTCGAACAGCTGTGCCCTGAACTTACAGGTGTGTTAGATGCGTAGGAACAGCGTGACATGAAATTGAGACAACAGGAAAGCTTACCACTCCAGGGGCGATATTGCTGTGTGGCGTAGACGTTATTTAAGGACAATCAGATTGTACCAGGATACAAATCGCAAAATATACTACCTTGACGAGACTTGGGTGAATAAACGACACACGAAAAGTAAAGTATGGCGTGACACGACTTTTAAGACTGAAAGACAAGCATTTTTGCAAAGTATGTGTGCTGGTTTAAAAAATCCCAGTGGAAAAGGCTGAAGGCCTTTCATAATAAACTTGTTTCAGTTTAATTGCTCATTCATTCAGTTTCAACTTGCTCAGTTTCGTTATAAACTTCATCATTTTTTAATGCCTTCATATTCTTATTTGTATTTTATCTACCTTCCTGGCAATTATTATGACGTTTACTGCAGTTTTAAATGTGACGGGAAGGCACCGCCTATGGTTATGGCGCGAAAGCATTAGCCAATTAGGATGAGGGGGAAGGTAGTTGCATGCGGAGTGATGCATGTCAGCGGGGAAAGGATATATGAAACATATTATAGCTCTGTAGCTCAGCAGGTGGAGCATTTGCCTCCTATTTGAGGTGTTGTGGTGTCGTTTCCTGGCTGAGGAGTGGAAATTCTTCTTTGGCGTACATTGCTTCCTATGTTCCCCAGTGCCTGAAAGTTTAATGAACGCCTTCCAACGTCTCATGTACATTTCAGCTAACTGTCCCCAAGTCATAGACATTTTTTCGAAACTTTTGAATTTCTCAAAATTTACTCTAACAATATTATTATATTAAGTATATTAATACATAATATAATTTCATGGCAAACGAAAACTGAAATTTGGAATTTTTGAGAACGCCACCTAAAACTTTCTATCTGTAAAATTTTCTGCACATATGTAACCTAAAAGAGATACACAACATCTCACATTTTAGAAAATGTAAATCTCGTTAATACAGCAACTTCGATCAATCACAATGTATCAAGGTTTTTCATTCCCAAGGCAGTCTTTAATTTTGAAATACTTATACCTTCCTCAAAAGAAAAGTATCCTCTCTCTCTCTCTCTCTCTCTCTCTCTCTCTCTCTCTCTCTCTCTCTCTCTCTCTCTCTCTCTCTCTCTCTCTCTCTTAGCTATATAAAGAGAACCAAATTTGAACGCCACCTTATAACATCCCGCTCTAAAGAGGCTCTTACACCGCTGAAAGTTTCCTCATTACACTTAATGTTCTCGTATCTATGTATAAGAAATATGCAATAATTTTGCTTCTACACTTGTTCACCTACATTAACATCTATTCTATATAACAATAAGCCTTTTGCAATTAAAGCTCCATAAAGTACAGGGCGAGAAAATCATATGAGGACCTATATATGTAGGTGGATAGGGTATTGCATTTGATACCGAGATTTCACAAAAGGATATCCTTGGACCCAACAGAATGCAGAAAGACGCATTTAAATCAAGATCCGTGTTTGAAAGCTGCATATCTCTCTGTGAATATCAATAAAATATTAAGAAATACATAACTTTGTATTTATGCTTAATATACTACAAAGAGGTGCCACGAAGATTTTTAAAAGGTCCACCCAATCCCATTCTTTAGATATAAGATTTTTGGAAATTTGTAATTTTCTCAAAACTGGCACAAATGATTTTTATTTTAATGTGGTAAACATATTTAAACTGGTTAAGTGACAATCATATATTTTCTAGGAATAATCTGAAGTCCTGTCACTTGAAAGGGATTATTTTATAATAGAAAGTAGTTGATAAACATTAGGAAAGAAAGACAAAACACAGTACACAGAAAAGGGCTCTCTTAAAGAGACAATATATTAGAAAGAAACATTTTCATGGCATAAACCATTTCCAAAGAATCTGCTTTTTATTGTTCAAAATACTCAATATGTTGTGGACGTTCAATTCTTTCACTTGTTTATGTGGAAAGGTTATAGGTTCCACGTATAAAGTATTTGACCTTGTATCTATACCAAAATGCAGCTAACATGCCCATTTCAGTGAACCTTATTGCTCTTAAATTCACCAAACCAAAGAGTATGGTTCCCCTACTTATTAATTAACGATAGAGGATGTACAAAGTCTTATGAATGTAATAGCAGAGATATCCAGATAAAGTTCGATTGCGTGCCTCTGCACGCCGTATCTTAAACTCTGAAAGGCTCAATTAATATCAAACTTACTACTTTTGTTTAGTATTTTGCAAAAAACTTTCACAAGATTTTCATATGCCTTATGGGAATGCAACATTTTTTCGATTTTTTAATTTTCTTCAAAATTGGCTCTAAGGATTTTGATTAAAATAGTATATGTTTGCGGCATTCGAACGACAAATGAAATGTAGATATAGATTAACATCTGTTGTAATAGTCTATGAAGTTCAGTTCACTGGGAAGGAACTTTGTATAACTGGTACGTGTTAACAGGTAAATCAAAGCATGCCACAGAAAATACATTTGATTTCAAATAACTCTTTTGCCTCAGCCTGTTTCAAGGTATCGATATTCTTGGTTTCAGTTGCGCAAAATTTGTAACTTTATGAAATGTCGCTCTGCATTCACTTGTTGCTCGCGATGTGACGAAAAACGTTTGGAAGCCCATTGTGGATTAATTTGAAACATGTAAATGTTGATATCGGTTTCCTCTGACTCTATTGTATCCACAAACGAGATCTTTGTTAAAAACGCTATCAGCAAAAGTTTATTTCTATCAACATGAGGAACACAGAAAATTGAGCTATGTATGAATAGGTAGTAGGTATGTGGAAGTAGAAATATTGATGGTATGCATAAATAACACTTAGAAGAGAAAGTCATATGCATTTTACAGACCTGAACTTTTCTCAATGCATGTCGCTCTAAACTAGATTTTATCAATTGCTGTAATGCTACGAAATGGACCAGTAACTTATGACGTAAGTATGTCGGGTGCAAAGATTGTTTGGTAACCGATAAGGATGTCAATGACTACAGATGCTGTTTCAACACATATAGTTTTACAGTTATTTGTATTAAAAATATATGCAGCTAGTTCATTATATTTAAAGTCGTTCTTATTTCACAGAAGGAAGTACCTGCCTTAAACATTAATTCGAAGCAGACAGTTGCCTGGTTTACTTCTTGAAATTGCAAATCTGTGTCGTTATTCTGGCATTACACTTGTCTTGGATTGCTTCATTATATAAAAATTCAGTTTACCCTTGTTTTCTCTAGAGGACTTGTAAAGCATTCACTAACGAACGTATTGATTTATCACTTAAAAGATACAGAAGGAAATAAGGGAGTTTTGTACTCTATAAACGGCTGTCAGACGACAGAAGAAATACATTAAAAGAAGATATGTACTCGCATACATATGCTTATGTTTCTGAAGAAGAGGATTGACAGAAACAAAGCGGAAGAGGGAGGGATAAACGTAAATAAATAAAAGAGAAGGAACATCTGAGATAAAATCGGGAAGTTGAGGAGATCATTGTCAATTTCATAAATATCTAAATACCTAGAATTTAATAAGGCTTTTTATATATCTGGGAATTTACAGTTTGCATTTTCCGATTCTTTCTGAAGCGTTTGTTGTATATTGTTTATTAGCCGTAAATAACTGCGCATTATTCCAAATATCGAAAACATTTCTGAAGTTCAATGTATATAGGTTGCTTCAAAACCTAGCTGTTGCGTAGTTTTTAACTTAACTAGTCCGAATTTCGGTGTCGCAGCTTTGAAGTTCTATTAGGTACAATTTTATGCTGCATTAAATATTACATGATTTTGTGATTAGACAGTGCAGGAACCACTGGTGTGCGAACCTCAAAAGATTTTATTTGGACGCACCGGCCACAAAAACAGAAACATTACTCCTTGCTCTTGGTCAGTGGCCCTAGCCTATCTTTCAGGTAATGGGACAAAGGGCGCTTGTTTGTGTACAGGTCGACTAATAACTCGGAAATTTGCAAGGTTGCTCTTCAGTGTAAACCTACACATTCTATCCTAACAGAGAGGATTATGCCCGTACTTAGCAAATCCAAGCAATATGGTGCGCTATACGAACGCCGAAATGGCGGATAATGTTTTGATGGATGGAAGAGCTGAAGGCAGTTCATAAAACGCACGATTAATTTATTTTAATTAAAAATATAAATTTTGAAAGTAGTTACATCAATGATAATCTTTATTTGCTTAGCTTCAGAGCATTTTGTTATGATATTAATTGAACAATACCTTCAACCATTTACTTTAAATATCAACAGCTTCCTTTTCAGCTACAGATGTTTTATTTAGTATTATCAGACACGTGAAATAAAATGCTCGTCTCATTCCATAAAACATTTAGTTTTGGTTAATTTATCTACAATTCTTTAATGATGTTTTCTCTTCTGTTTATCATTTAATACTTCCATCCTCACACTCACTGACTTTAATTTCCCTCTAAATGGTATAAGTTGCATATGTCCACCAGCTTTATTTGACATTATGGACTGCTATAACGGATTTTTGGAATACGTTATACACTCATAAGCAATAATTAAGCTATAGCTTCTTTATTGCTGTTTCATAAGCCAAAGAAATTCTTAATAGTGAGCAAGCTACTGCGGAGTATGCCAGTATGTTTACAGCTACAGCACGCTGCACGGCGTGTGACCTATACCTGCGAACTCCGACAGCGTGAGGCACACGTCGTGGTTCCTCTCACTGCCTAATCCACACTCATTCTGGCGGCAGCATTGGCGGTAGAAACTATCGATATGTGTTACATAAAAGCTGAGAAAAATACTTCTTTATGTTCGTTCGGTGTCGTTTTGAAACACACACACACACACACACACACACACACACACACACACACACACACACACACACACACACACACATATATATATATATATTCTCTTGGTCATGTTATAGTTATTAAAATCGTATTCATAGTTTAATACTGCCAGTTTTATTTAATAAAAAGTAAAAATAAATTTGAATTAAGTGAGCTACGTAGTTATCCAAAATCCGACAATGTGAAGGTGAATCTATGACTTGCGAGATTTCGTAGGGAATTCTTGATCCTCGTGGATCATATCGAAGTTCTGTCAGTGCCTGAGAAGCTTTAATCTCGGGTTTTTAGTTGAAATAGATTCAGTACTCACATATACAATATATTGAAGTCTTTTCAATTTTGGAACAAAATTGCTTCTCTTCTGCTTTCTTTTATCTTTAAATTACAGGATAGTTTACATCGAACTATAAAATTACTTTTATCTTTAAAATGGAAATATAAAACCAAATTACGCTGATTTCATATGGAGTTCACACAGGTAATTTATTCAGAGGTTCGATACTAAAAGAATCCTATCTTCTTGCTCCTCGCCAGTTTTTTAATTATTTTTCTGTTGCTAAGCCGTTTTTGAATTTTTTTCCTATTAGTCCATTTTTTCATCTGCTCCTCAATCTCGTTCACATTCAAATTTTATATCAAATTTTCAGTTTAACTCTAAAATAACTGAAATAAAAATATTAACAATGTCTTGAGTGTTTTGAGCTTAAAATAACTGCTACAAAGCGTGTCAGTTATAAAAAGTAGATTGATTAGTGATGTGTTAGAATGTTCTTTACCTTTGATGTCACCTCCAATCTTGTTCTCCAATAAATCTACTGATGATTGCTCCTGTGTTAAACAATGCGACCTTTCTCCCAGTGTATGTGTCGTGAGTGAGAGCAAACAGCTGGCTGAAAAAAAAAAAAAATAATAATGGAGAATAATAATTGTCACTGTTTGAGCTTTGAAGAATCGATCTGTATTTTAATCTCCTTACTTGTAATTATAACTGCCTAACTGTATGTGAAAAGCCCGCCTCGGTAGCGTAGATGGTAGCGTGTCTGCCTCACGTTCAAGAGGTCCCGAGTTCGAATCTCGGTCAGGGTGAGTTATCTGGGTAAGGTTTTTTCCGGGGTTTTCTCTTGTCCTTCAAGACGAATGTCGGGTAACTCTAGGCTCCTGGGACCCTGGACTCATTTGAGCATCATTTCACCCAATTCATTCACCGTCCGATATGACTTAACGTTGGAGGACGTAAATTACAAAAAAAAAAAAAAAAAAAAAAAAAACGGTATGTGAAACTCGTATCCAAACCTCACAACTTATAATTACAGGTAAAGCTGTAATTTTCCTGATGATTATAGTTAAATCTAATTTAATAACCAAGTTCCTCTAGTCTTACATTACTACCACTACATCATTCCTTCATAATTTTAACAATGATTATAGCTGCTAATTCGTCTAAGGGACACAATTTCACTTTGTGCGTTTTATTGCTATTGTAATCTTTAGCATTTTATATACGTGGTGCACTCAGGAAGCACCTTGAGCTAAAGTTATTCCAGTCAACCGAGATTCATTGTAATCTACAACACCTATCTACATTAGCTTTAAAGTTACCATTAATTTAACCCTTAAATTACTTCGTTAATGAATGTATGAATGCGTTGGACATTATTTATTGATTTTCTATTAGAAAAATCATGTATTATATTTATCTATTCGTTATGTTCCTACTATTTATTTATTACTTCATAGGTCATACCCATCAATAATTCCGGTAACATAAGAAGGATGTTAATTGGAGTTAGTAATGCTTATTATTATGATATGAAAGCACCACCTAATAATGTAAGAGAAGCAAATGAATCACAATTTTAAGGTAAAATAGTTCATAACCAAATGTGTTAAAGGAAATTCAGGCACAAAGCAGAATATCAGCTACAAATCTTAGTAGGGGTGTTGGTATATTTTATTGAATGTCCAAAAAATATATAGTTTTAATCCGAAGATATAATTTTAGAAAAGAATACCTTCATTAACGTTGAGAATATAGACCGCTAATTCTGAAAACCATAGGTTATGGATACCCACTGGGTATATTGAATAATCTCACCCCAAAACTTGACTCACCGCTAAAACTCCTTGCTTATTTTCATAATACACCAAACCAAGGATTAGGATTAGGATTTAATTAAGGAGGGGATTCAGTACCTAGGTCACTATGCTGGGCCCATTGTTTCTATGCCCCCAAGTGGGGCACCCCCGGAAAGAAGGATGAGGCGAAGGAGACAGAGGGCGGCCAACCCAAGGAGCCAAGACCGTGCAGAGGGCAGGGTCCCTACAGTTTTATTTGGATAGAGACATCCCCCGCCGGACAACGGACACGCTCCCCTACTGTGGGACGAAAATGAGCCCAGCAGTCGAGCCCCAAAGGTTCCAGACCCTAAGACCAAGCCAATCCTATTTTAAATATATGGGAGAGAGATACAGAGTGACAGAGACATTTTAATAGAATACCCTCAGGCGGCTAATTGGTGAAAGGAAATTCATGTACGTTTTCTTTTACTATTTATTGTACAATTACGCTTATGAACACAGTGCTTCTAAGCCCAGTTGGAGGCAGATTATATGGAATGTTGTGAGAAACCGTTGTTCTTTATTTTCTGAAGTCAGCTGTATCGTGCATTTTCAAGTTCTTTAGTAAACAAATTATAGATGGAAGCATTTTCCTTGGCGTATTAGGAACCAGCGAAACGGAAATGATGTCATAACCTCGCTGTCCCAGCCACATTTCCTTTCTTTAATACCGGAAAATATACCGCGGTTATTTTTGTTTTATCGCAACTATATCACGATAGTGATATTTGTGCTCGGTTCCTGTTTATGAAATACTTAAACACAAAACGCACATAAATCTTTAGATTTAAGAATTTAATGTCTTTCTTTATACACTTACGGTGGTTTAGTTAAAACTTTTGTAGCACCTAAATAGGTTTTGAAGCATATGGCTGACTGATTACTGAAGATACTTAGGTAAAGGGAACTCAAAAATTATATTACGTATATTTTGACAATTTTGTCTTAACTGGTAATGACTGCAAATATTTTATTTTAAATGGAACGCTATATTCATATATTACTCTTCAATAATTATTAAACAAACATTCACAATAGGAAAGCAAAATAAGCATGATGAGGGTAAAAGTAGTTCACAACTTAAAAACAAATTTGTGATGATCGGTACTTCTTGATTTTGAAGTTTAGCATATCTCTGAATAAGAAAACAAGCAATAATATGTTCATCAAGGATACCACAGTATGCATTTGCTTTTTCGAATTTTGGATTTATATCTGACCAGTATCTGCAGTTTCTGACAAATTCATTCATGCAGAATGCGGCTTCATCTAAAATTAATATTTGCTTCAGAAAACCTAATAGTGTAATGCTCTCCTTCAACAAACAAATCTGCATTCTTCTGTGAGATTGTTGCCTGCAGATTTATGCAAAAGCTGAATACAGAGAGACTTTGTTGGATTCTAAACAAAAAGTATGGGTTTTCTTGCTCACAGAGCAGAATATCCAGAGAAGTACTCTCATTGTTTGTATATTTTGGGCATCTTACCTTTGTAAAACTTGTATTTGGAACTGTTGCGATTCCTAAGCCTGTAATTATTAATCCTTAACAAGAGTTCCAAATTAGCACAGTGTTAATATTTCTATTGACATTTATACAATATTCTTGGTCAATTGTCCTCTCCCATTACTGTATTGTAGTCCTACTGCGATTGCTGCTGACAGTGTGGTTCTATTGTTTCCGAGTACAGACGTGTTTGTTTGTCTTCGGGTCAATTTGAACCCCACGTGACTAGTACTGCCTGTTCCAAACCAGAGCAGCTCCAGATGTAAACAAAGGACGAGCATCTGCTCGCGAGGAATCTAAGTACACGTACGCCAATGTAAACATCTCCTTAGTAAAGCTATTATATAATTAAATAATGGAGTAGGAAAGATTTGATTATTGCAGTGATCATAAGAAGTCATTGCTAAAGGTAATGTTTTAATGTCCTTCAAAGTAGGTACATCGGACGATGAAAGAGATGGATAAAATAATGCTCAAATCAGCCCTGAGCATATGGAGCTTGAAGTTACCCGACATTCATATGTCAAGGTAGAGGAATACTGCGGAGAAACCTTAATTAGATAACTCACTATGGCCGAGATTCGAACTAGGCACCTCTAAAATGTGAGGCGGACACGTTACCCCCACCACAGGGGCGGGCTACTAAAGATAATATATATATATATATATATATATATATATATATATATACTGTTAAGATATCACAAAATATTCCGGATATAAGTATAACTGCCGTTCTATTGCGTTGAGGCGTAGTGACCTTCATTGACCAGCACTGCGATCGCTTATCTGGTCGATTAGAAGTGTGAAATATTCAGTAATAATTTGGCGTATAGTAAGTTGCGAAACACATACAGAGCTCTTGGAAGCTGTGTGTATCTTACGTGAAAAGTTAGCCAAGTATTATTCGCAACAGGCGTGATAATAATAAAAATAATTTTAATGATAAGTGCATAAAATATGTATCCACATAATTATTTATTTTAATATTTTTAAAATAATAAAAAAAAGGCTGAGAATCCCTATTTTTGCAATTTCCATAACGGGAAGAAAGAAAGAGGAAACCAACTATACTTTTGCTATTAAATGACTACCGCAACTAAAGTAGGGCACGGTAATATAAATTAATTTTCTAGTGCAGTCAATCTGTACAACGGGAATAATTTCTAAAAAGGTGATTTACATTCTCAACTGGCAAAGGCGTAATATCAAATATATCAACAATGCTCCGTCACTGAAAGACGTCTCACTGTCATTGTCGCTATTATCAACCTCGAGTTTCTTGTATCAGTAATTCATCCCATTTTCCAATCATTATTATCAATTCGTTCAGTCTTCTAGCTAAAAAATTCGCATCAATGGAAAACTTTCCTTATGAAATAATTTTAGAAAGTATGTGGTCTAATTTTCTGAAGCGTCATCAATCCGTACAACTACAAATAGGCGATTGCAGTAACAAACAACATTATTTAAATAAATCACAAATTTAAGGTATGCAAAATTGTATGTATATAATTTAGATATTATTATGAAACGCAGTCTCTTGCTAGTGCAATAATGATGAATCTGAAAAGACAAACAAAAATAACAACGATTTTAGTGCGCTCTTCTTTCTCCTTGTCGCAGATTTCACGTTATATATGATTTCTCGTGCCTGCTGAAGTATGACACATTGCTATCCGGAGGACAAGATTGCAGCTGAACAGAATATATTGTGTATGTGCGATAACTTCACATCTCTGTGGTTGGAATATTTCCCGATATGCCTCCTCGCTTTGCTATGTAGTTTTAGAAATTCGGCAGTGAATTCTCGTGGTGCTACCTAGCATCGAATAAACTGTATAACAAAATAAATATCATTCGCGAATAGTCATTCATAGTTCGCAAACCATGTATGCTAAGATCATGTCAAAGCTTCTGATTCAGTCTATCAGTGTCTGAGTTCTAATGCCAATGGAAATGTGTGTCAACAGTTCAAATACAAAAACGGAAAACTGTTTAAAAATGGTAGAAAACGAATACCTAATGTATTTGACTCGCTAATACGAAAATGTATGTGGTAGTGTGCGCATTAAGAAAATAACACTCGAGTTTACAGTGTCAATGAAAATTATAAACAAAATGCGCAGGGAATATAAACAGACTGATTCCAATCTTAATCTTCATGAGTGATTAATCTTCAATGAACTCGGATTTGTGTGTTATATCTCGCCTGAGGATTGCAATTAGCATAGATAAATCTTTTTTTTCCACATGCCTGTGGTGGCATT
>CM060952.1:65631144-65676144 GCA_030765055.1 Mantis religiosa | reverse complement strand
TGCTCATGGTATTGTTACCTAAGCGCGTTTCGAAAGCTCTGTGTTAAAGGGTCGCTGTAACGAGGTATGAAATATGCATCAGTCAATAATCTCTGTTGTTAGCAGTAAAATTTTATACTTATGAGTTAAATTACTGAGGGATTAAATTGCCTTTCAAACTGTCCAACGTAACCTGACATTGTCATTGCGCTCGGCGAGTTGATTAGAGCTTTAAATCGTTGCACAGTGCAAAATCATGTCCAAAATTACACATGTACTCTAATTACCAGGAAATCCAAGCGGATATGTCAGGAATCCAACATTGCTTCTGAAAGGCTCATTAAGACTTGTCTTAGAGTAAAATTCTGTGATAGACTGCAAAACGGTCTGGTAAGTGAGTTTTACCATATCACACGATGATATCAATTCTGTTTACTAATTGTAAACATATGTTTATACAAGGAAGTGTAATACATAGTCATATCTTTACAGTACTTTTAAGTTCCGCAAAGAGATTTTGGAACGGTAAATAAGTTAACTTACTAATAAAAAAAAAGAAACGACGTAAGGAGAAGAGACAATTAATTATTCATTCTTACAGCATATTCTGTAACATCTAGTTGATTTGAAATTAATATCCCCTGAAATCTCAATTAAACGAGAGTTGCTCTCTTCATTAAAGATTTTACTACTGTTTCCAGCATTCTCCGATTGATATAATAATATTGAATTGCACTTTTGATGATGACATACGTTGGAAACATAAAGAAATGATATTAGAAAAGGAACCACTTATGTGTATGTGAGAACAGAACATATATAAAACACCTGATTTTATATTCAAATGGTTTCCTCTCTAGTCTTCCATAAACTATAATTATAAGTGTGTTAAATTTTTCCAATAATAAAATTTTATGTGCAGGAGAAATATATTTCACTGAAAGGACATTTAGGCTTTTAAAATATATATTTAAGTGTGGTATTTTTGAAATTCGGCGTTTAAAGAAGAAAACGAGAGACACTGACTTCCTTGCCACCTACTACTTCAAAAAGTAAAATTTCCTTAATCATTTCTACCAAATCAACAGAGAGAGGTTGTTGTATTCCTGTAGTTTAAGGAACTCTGTGTTTCCTGCAGTAAATTTTGATCTATCTGTCATGAATTCACAGTAGAAAAAAATTAGACAGAATTTTCATTCCAAATAAAGTGCTGAAACGCCATTTGTACCAAACTCAATACACAAGCACACGCCATTTCTTATACAAATATAATACATATGTGGTATAATTACTAAAAGCCATATGCACAGTTTCAACCAATTTAAAATAACGTATTATTTTCAATGTGAGCGGTAACTTGGAACGCATTTTCTTGAACAAACCTTCATATGATGCTCTTGGAATACCAAGTATGGGCCTAATGACTTCGTCTAGGCCATCAAATTGGTAATTAATAACATTATTTGTAATAAGTGTATGCCCAGTTTACCCAACTCTAATTGATTAATTATACTTAAACTTTCAGCGATTTGTGTATGTGTGTAGTGTTTAACGCCCGCTTTTACTACATACGGCACCGCAGGCGGTGACACTGATGATACATGAGATGAAGATGGAGCACCGGTGGAATGAGATGGCGGGGGAAACCGGAGATCCCGGAGAAAACCCGCCCCAACGCCATGTTGTCCAACCCAAATCTCACTTTGCGGTCGCCTGGGATCGAACCCGGGCCGCCTTGGTGAGAGCCAAGCGGTCTAACCACTGAGCCATGGCGTGGCCGATTTGTGTATGATCAGGTGAGTCATTTCCCCTATTTATTTTTCAATTTATGCAACATGCTAAGCGATATATGTGACTTACTCCCTTTTTGAATGCCTTCTAATGGATGATTTGCAGAACCTTTTTGTTTTCCCCAAATCCGTAGGCAAATGCTGGAACGGTTCTTCTTCTGCTTCAACCTTCTCATTCTTGTAGCTATCATTTCCTTCATTGGAATTTGTTTCAAGGTTGTAGGATGCAGCGACGGTGTTCGGATAGGTTGGGCGGTGGATGTACCTTGGGTGGACCTGCAAAGTGAGGACCCGTCTTTGTGTGGACCCTACCGGGAGATCAATGTGTGTCAGGGGTACGTGAGCGTCTGCGTTCGGTATCAAATTCGTTGGCTTTGGAAGTATTACTGACTCCGTCCATACTTGCCCCTGTTGTCATCTGTATCTGGTCAAGCTTCGTATCTCTCCACTCATCCCTCCGTCCTAGGAATGATGATAAAATCGTGCCCCGATGGTACACGTGGGAAATTCTGTCCGAGTTGTGGGATTCCTACGTAGCATGAACCTTTAAACTATGTTTCACCTAGTTTAACTTCAGAAACATTCAGAGAAATAAAAGAAACGGTAAAAAACTCTGATACTGCGTCACCAAATTAGTAGCACGCACATAAAGAACCAAGAGGATGGAAGAACATTACTGTTCACAACTAGGGCGCTATACATTGCTGTTTTAAGCCGTAACAAAGCTATTGAAACCGCAAACTGGTTTAACGCCATGCTAATTGTGGAAAGAGGATTTGTGATTACGAATATTGGTTGAACATTATCGTCAGACCCCAACTGTCCCTATCATGGCAGTCTCCGTAACTAAACGGATAAATGGGATGGAAAAGTGAGGTTTAGTAGCTTATGTGTTACATTGAGCTTGAAAGCCTGTGAATTATAGTTAAAAGCTAGTTAGTGCATCTGTTTAATGATATGAACCAATAATTCCTTCATTCTCTGCCATAATGAAAGAAACAAAGAAGTACAGTTCAATCTCATTACTCTGGAAATGTTAATTAGTGCTGAGATCGTGTTTTCCTAGATAAATGCGTCGAGGAATACGCGACCTCCCGGAAAGCTGAATCACAGATACCAACAATCTTTCTTCAAATAATTATCATCTAATGATACTTTTTTCAGTTTCTTCCCTTAATAATAAAGAAGTCTCCATATTTTCTAAACACAATAATGCTAGTTTGGTGACTCCTGCTATAAGTCCCTGCTCTTATTATATTACTAGATAATTCAGTTCTTTTCATTATTTAAAAATGTTTTACGATACAGGTGAACGAACTAGAAAGAATAACGTTTTGTTCCAGAAGTATCAAATGTGACACGGAACCCGTACAGTACTGTTGCTCTTTAATAACATTTTTATTTGCTTAGTGATGAAATGAATTCTGTTCAGTGGAACTGTTCTTTCGTACTGATCAAGTATACAGCATATTCGGGATAGCAGAATCAGACTGAAATATCCTATTCTGTTGTCGAAATTTAAACAAAGGATTTCCTTCAGTCCGAGTCTTTTTTTTTTTTTTTTTTTTTTTTTTTTTTTTTTTTTTGATTTGCTGATTACGTTCCACGTGTGGAGGACTTACACCACCAATGCCCGATTTCACCAACAAATGTTTAGACTTAGCACGAGTTTCGCAATAGATAAAACAAAACTTGCATTTCACCAACAAGTGTTCGCGTAACACTCGTGTTAAATCACTTGTTGAAGTAACAAGCCAAATTTCTGATATTAAGTTCTTAACAAAGATAAATGGTCAAGATGGCGAGCATGAACCCAGCTGTTGATGTCGATTTGCTATATTCAAGACCGTCTAAATGGCATTCGTAGTATAGTACGGACTATGAGGAGAAATGATTTTGAGGATCTATCAGAAGAAAAGTTTTTACGGAGGTATAGACTGTCGAAACATGTTGCTATGAAGGTTACTGCGGAAGTACAAGAGAGGTTAGAACATGCATCGAAAGGAATATGGCCATCTCGCCTTTGCTTCAAGTATTAATAACCTTGCGATTTTATAATTCACGAAATTATGTGGATAATACATTGTCCACCTACCGTCGGGAGCTGTGGAACGTGTTTTAGCTTTTATCCGGCGAGCTGGTGTCATCTCCCGGATATGAGCTCGTTCTGCACTTCTTTTATT
Source organism: Mantis religiosa (assembly GCA_030765055.1). NCBI lineage: Eukaryota > Metazoa > Arthropoda > Insecta > Mantodea > Mantidae > Mantis > Mantis religiosa. The sequence continues at coordinate 65,672,192 of CM060952.1, read as the reverse complement.
GAATTTTATTGTTTTTAACACGTTTTCACCCGTTTTTGACACATTTTAACTCCATAGTTTTTATCTTCTGATTTTCCATGTTCCCGCACCGGTCACTAATGACCTTACTGATTGTGCACCCTTAAACCCCACTTCCTTCCTTCTTCCACCTCCCGTCTTGAAACGTCCAAGCCACTTACCCTTCTTCGCTCCTCGTTTTAAATTTACGTAATACTGAGCTAGAACATGCATCGAAAAGAATATGCCGATCTCGCCTTAGCTTCAACTATTATTAACTTTGCGATTTTATAATTTACTGTCCACCTCCCGTCTTGAATCGTTTTAGTCACTTGTCCATCGCACCTCGTTTTAAATTTACGTAATACTGACAAGTTGTTTGGTGCTTGTAGTAGTGACACATGGATTTGGAGTAAATTCGTTTCCAATATTTTCCCCGTGACATCTTTCTCTTTTACATTCCCCGCATCCGTCCTCTTATTTTCCACGATATCCTTACACTTCGTCACCAATTCAATTAACAATTCTTTCTCCATCGATGAGAAATTTGTCTCACGGCTTTATTTATGATTTTGTTCATCCGCCATTCTTCAGCTTGTGCAGACGAAAATGAAAACAAAAGCGCATCGCAATAAGCTCAAAAAAATAATACGACTCATCCATAGCATTCTATAGCTGTGATATTTACCAGTTTCTTGGCGTTAACGCAGGTTTATTAACATTTTCAGAAAACAGGTTGGTGAAGTGCAAGAAATTTAACATTAGTGTTAGTGCTGTGACAAATTTTACGTTACATTTGTTAACATCGATTTTAACATCTGTTGGTGAAATCGGGCACAAGACTCATAAATGGATGTCTGGGTTCAGGCGTCTGTCGAGGAGCAGAGAAACTATGGACAAAAAGCGATGGTGAAACCCAGAAAATCCCAGGAAAAGCTGATAGATGTCGTTTCGGGCAATGCATCACCTCGGAATCGATCCGGAGAAGCATAGGTAGCATAACATGGAGAAGCATAAGATGGTCTAACCACTCGGGCACGGCGCCAAAATCTGTTTGTATCCTTTCATGTTATATTTTAGGTATTTTCTAAACACTTCGCTTGTTCGTAATAATTTTTATGCAATACTTTTCAGGCGCAAAATAGAAATAGGCTGGGTTAACTTTAAAATGATGTTCAGAGAAGCAAGTAGTAAATTTTGAGTAGAGCCGTCAGCCCGCTTTTCAATTTAATATACTTCATAGTCTCATCTAGTTACACAATTACTATAAATTAAATGGATTTACAACTCCACTTCTTGGAAAGTTACAGAATATATTATAAAGATAATATAATGTAAATTCACAATTGTAAAGCTATATATTTCACCGCAGTACACCCATCAGAATCGAGCAGGTGTGTCATTTTATCATTCTGTTATACACTTTGAAAATTCCTTTTAGCTGCCATAGTTTTTTAATAACTAAAAGCTTTATTGTTTTCTACATACAGACACTTAACATACGAGGCGGATTGCGCCCCGTACCAGGTCTCACAGTGGGAGAAGATCCCCGCGCGGCTACGAAATCGACCCGGGCCTCCCGTTTGGAATAAAATATCGGTGACACTTGTATTAATTTACATAGCTTTTCTGCGACGTAACATACAGCTACGTTCTACCTCACGAGAATCGGTAAATCTCAACGAAAAACTAAAGGCTTCTCCGGATATATATTCTTTTGCATTTAATTTTGCTTACTTTAAGGTTAGCTTTGAAAACGTTTTTGCTAATATTTTAATAATTTATAAATGGAAACTATAAAGTGTGTTACTCTGCACTTCCACCAGTAAAAGTCTCGCAAAACTATCAAGACGGTTCAGTAGTTTTTGAAAGTTTTCCATTAATACATGCTCTCACAAGAAACACAGATCGCCTCGGTAGCCTAGATCGTAGCGTGTCTGCCTCACGTTCATGTGGTCCCGAGTTCGAATCTCGATCAGGGCAAGTTACCTGGATAAGGTTTCCTCCGGGATCTTCCCTTATTCTGAAAGACGTATGTCGGGTAGCTCTAAGCTACCCTGGACTCATTTCACCCATTTCAGTCATCGTTCAATATGACTTAACGTTGCACGAGGAAAATTACAAAAACAAGCAAACAGAAAACATAGATATGTTCTCTATTTATAATAGCGATATAATAGAGAGGTTTCGACAATTTTTGTAAACTTAAAGTACGAATAACTTCATTTAAGTTTTAGTTACATTTTATGTTCAATTCAAATAGTGGATTATGTTAGAGAAGATTATTTCAAGCTAAAATACTCAGCATAACGGAAGTAAATAACAAGATAAAGGATTACCTGTAAATTTTTGGAGCCCGTGTCATATGAAGTAATTTAATATGCAATGATGGGTTACTGTTCTATGACTTCACATTTTTAATGTCCTTCATAATAATTTTGTTGGGAAAATGCTAAAATAGTCCCTGAATGGTTTAAATATTCCTCAGTTTTCATCAGAAGCGTGTTTTTAAAAATAAACAGAAAAAGAAATGAAAAACATTTTCTTTGCAGATGTATACAATTCACTCCGAACGTAGAATCACAGATCTCATGAATGTGATTTAACTTAGAACATACCTCAGTATATATAGTTTTAATAAATTTGGAAGGAGAAGTCCTTATTTTAGTTCAGTTTAGTCTTTCATTATTTTATTCTCTCCTTCTTTCTTTCCTTTTCCTCTTCCTTCTCTCCCCTCCATACGTCCTTACCTCTGCACTGCCTTCCTTCCTTCTTTCTTTCTTCTCTTTTTTCGCTAACACATAAGTTTAGGGTTGCACAAAAAATTTTTGAATAACAGAATATCCTTAGTGTGAACGATGCCTTTGGCAAGCTTAAAGTTTAGTATATGGTAATTTTGGTTGTTATAGTTCTTAATTCAAAACCTAAGTAAATCAACGAATTTCAGGTTTTTACTGTGTTTTTATAATGAAATAATGGCACAGCCGTAAATGTTGCCTCCAAACTATACTTTTAAGTTACTACCACTGTGATCTGGTGACTAGCATGGTGACTACAAATCCGCAGATCCTGGTTATGATTCCCGGCTTCAGTTTGGGTGATCCTCTTTAACCAAGATTATCCCCATCCTCCATGAAGAATAAACATATGAATAATAGTGGAAATGTGAGAGTGTGTGTGGGTAAAATTAATATAAAAATAAATGTAACATAAATCGGAATATTAACACCACTGTAAGCAAGTAAAAGTCACTGCTCAAGAGCAATTGTTCCACAGGTTGAAAGAAACATTATGTGACATTAGATGCTAACGAAACATTTACAAAAGTTAAATAGAATTTTTAGTACTAACATAAGTGTTTATCGATATAAGTGTAGGTCATAGCTGCATTGTAATATATTTATTCACATCGATATTTAACAGCGATTACTGGAAAATGCAGTACTTCATTATAGATAGAATCCAACTGCAAAATTCAATTCCATGGCCGGGATTTGCCCCTCGGATCTCCTGGCTTCAGTCCAGTCGCCCTTACACATTGAGCTACTATGACCAACGTGCCGTCCTGACATTAAATTTCCACTTGACTCATATATATTTTCTCGATGAACCACTAAGGGCTCTCGTATTCGAGACACACTGTTGAAGAATTTGTCAGGACGAGAATTTAATTGGCGATGGTAGCTCAATGGGCAAGAGCGACTGGACGGAAATCAGGAGATCGGTAGTTCAAATCCCGGCCATGGCAATGAAGTTTACAGTTTGACTCTGTCCGAAACATTAGTGTGAAGAAATGATTAGTTTCCATCAATTAACTTAAATCATCGGTTTGTTGATTTCCATGTGGAAAAGTACAAATCACATACCATAGATCACATCCGTAAATGAAGTTTAATGCAGGAAGGAGGAAGGGTGAAAGAAAGGGAGGGAGGATGAAACGAAGTGCTATGCTTGCTGTTAGGAAGGTCTTATATCCAACGAGAACTCTAAAGTTTAACAAAACTGTCAGTTGCATTTTCATGCTATTTGTTGGTTTATTTTGGCTTATTAAGACTAAGCTGTGAATCCCACAATTAATGTATCTGTTAGCTCTGCTCCTATTTTTTTCTTATTATAATGAGTACTGAAAGGTAATTTATACTAGCATTTTACTGATTTGACTTTCTAGAAATGTAATTATTTTGCCAATCAAAATGTGAAGCTTAAGGAATGTTTTCAGAATGATTGTGAGCGGTATACGCCATGTCGCTGGACGACATATACGACTGGCACCAAACACAATTGTAACATGTTCATCTCCATCTGGCCATGGTCTGTTGTACCTCCGCAAGGTAAGTACGGAACGTCAAATTTTGGGGAGCGTTCTATACGTTATCGGTCTCACAAGAAAACACAACATTTAAGACATTCTGTTCCACATATTCAAATGCTAATTAAATAATGCTAGTTCAAAAGCTGTCACGCGGTTAAATATTCTGAATGATAGGATAAAATTTGACAAGCTGTTTCAAATATACTTATTAGTATGCTCCAATATTAAGGTCCTTAAACCCTAGTTACTTGCTGGCTCAGTCTTCGCTTGATAGTAATTTTCATATACTCAGTTGTCTCTTTAGATTTGAAAACAAATAATCGCTGGGTATCCAAATCCTGCAAGTACGATCATGACACATGTAAAATCACATGGAAGCAAAGACCAAGGAATTTTGCAACAAAAATCGCAGATGTGTGTGAAGACATTACTATGATAGAAAAGAACTTTCGTTTTGTAAGTTGGTTGAAAAATTAGTTAATATTATCCAGTGATAATCCTATCATTCTGAAGGTAGTCTATGAGGACTACAGCATCACAGCCACTGAAAACTGTGCAAAGGCTTTTAAAATTCAGCTGTCTTTGGTGCAGTCTTAGCTGCTTCCAACATCTTCGTGTATGACATAAGTAAAGACGAATCCGTTTTTCGCCTACTCTGCGAAACTCAGAGAACCGTAGTGGATTTGCCTTTAAACAATTTTAAACAATTTTAAATTCTCAAACTTCACAAAGCGTGATCAGAGGGATTATACCTAAGAACTGTTATAGTGATTTGCTATGTTCACAACATTTCGGCGTGAGATTGAAAACGCTTAGAAAGCTGCTTAAAACAAATGACTATAAGAGTGCTATGGAAACTTTAAACCGATCAACTCTGTGTGTGAGGTAAGAAGCGCATCTTCCTTACATTCCTTTGGGCCTTAGTTGGACTTTCTCCAGTACTTTAGTTTCATTTATCTTAAGCAGACAAATAGAGACTAATAATAAATTTCTGTCATTCTGTGGATTGCTTAATGAGTATTTGATATACTGTCCCATATGTAGGCGCTATTTAAAATACAATTATAACGTGAGAGTCAAAATCTACGAATCGGTTACGGTGAGTTTTGCCTGCTCGTGCACTCATGGCCGACTCAGGACTATCCATCACTCGCCGTACTTTACGTTGTAAAATGCTGGCAATGTCCTGGGGATATTTTATTTTAATTCTTCCGGGATGTGTCGGTTTGTCTTGTGTAATTTATGTTTCAGGTGCCAAACGATAGAAATCTTTCTCCGCTAACAGTGGAACATACAGTAATTTTGTTCACCATGAAGCGGTACTTGGTGAACAGTATTAGTTTTCTCGGAGTTTCAATAGCGATTATTTTCTGTACACACATCCATGAAGGTGGATGTTTTCTTCGTCCGTGAAAATTCATAAGTGTGGGTCTATTTCACCACTGCATACACTATTGACAGCTCTGACATAATATGTGCACCTAATTGCGGGATATCCAGGTTGAGGATAATGTGCCATTTTGTAGCTCTTCGCGCATAGCGATAAAATGTCTGTCTGTTGTGAAAGACCCCTAAGTGATTTTGTGAGGTATTCTCCAAACGATGGTCGATGTCGTCTAATGTTTCTTCTGTCAGAACTGTACGCTGACTTACAGGCTTCTTAGCCTGAACATTTCCTGTGGCCTGAAAATTTTGAAGTTCATGAACGGCCTGAAAATTATATACCTGGAAATCTTTCTTCAAATCGTACTTGGCCATCTGTCAGAGCTAACACATGTAAATAATAAATAACGTTTTAAGCAGTGAAAAAGATGCACTGAACCATAATACAACTTGTGATTAAGTACAGAACAAAATAATACATCACTTGTATATAATAACTGAAGCACTGCATTTCACATGGCGAGAAAATCGACGTCAGTAGCGTCTACAGCAGCAGTGCGTTATGTTTCCACGCGCCCAATGGAAAAACAACGAACAGACGCTTCGGAAGTTCTTGCTCTGACTAACCTCTGGCGTAAAAGCCCTAGTGGGCTAAGGCCTGCCATCCCGACTGCCGGCCTCACGCCCACATATGCATAGCAGAGGTGGGCGATCATCCAACCTGTACGGAGAGGAGATGCGGTCAGCACCTCGGCAATCCCAGCCGGAAAGTTAGTCTTCGCAAACAAGGTTCGCTAGCTAGCTAGCTCCTCACTTTGCTCACAATGCTGAGTGGTCCTATACCGGGAACTTATAATTCGCACCCCCAGGGGTGGGATCGATCCCGCGTCGCATTCCGTGGCAGGGAACTAAAACATGACGCCTCAGCCTACTACGTCACGGCGCAGTAGTTGCACAGGTATCAAGTGAGCTAAATTAACAACTTAGACCAATACGTAATCTTTAGACAGCAAAGAAAATTTCAGCAGACCAATGTGATGTGCTTATCGTAGCTGAAACAACAGATACCTCTATGGCCGTGTGGTGAGCATACGGGAATTTAATCATGATTCGCTTGTTCGGTTCTCTCATGCACAATGTCGTCTTTTAAAATAACAATCCTCTAGCCTGCCCAGATTGTAGACGTAGAGTGTGAGAACAGCTGAGATTGTGTTTAAATCTAAAATGCTTATCACCATATTAAAAGAAATCCTGTATGTATTCCGACATTACCTCAACAATTACGTCACGTAAATAAGCAATAAATAAATAGGCTTACAAATCAACGAATTACTTTACAGATTTTATACGTTTCATTGCTCACCGTTGCAGATGCAAGGAAGATGAAGCAAACTGAACCGGCATCAAAGTTCTTAAAAGTGAACCGCTATATATTGGTCCTCAAAACTTTACTCCGTTTCCCGAATATCATTAAAAAGAACAGATTGTTATAGTTATAAAGAGGTTCATAAGAAACGTTGAAGTTTCAAAACAATATGAAAAGAGTATCCTGGAGATCGTTGATGTAACAAACAAGTTCTTTAAAATAATTTCGGTGTTACGAAAAAATTTACATTTATATGTTTAGTGCAAATTTTTCGTCACTTTGAGTTTAGGGAAGATTAAAAATAATAATTTTTGTTTCCATGTAGTTAAATGTTGGGAAAGTTATTGTCTCGATCTTCGATTTGCATTTTTGGAACAAGTAAAACTTTAATCTGTATTTTTGCATTTTGAGTTATGCAGCTGAAAGAATAAGAGCGCTCGCACGCACGCGCGCATGCGCACACGCTCTCTCTCACTCTCTCACTATTGGCCCACAAGTGCAAGCACAGCGCATAACTTTTTCTGAAAATTCGTTTTAAATCTACATATAGTTAAATTAACATTGCCAGTGAAATGTCAGTACAAAATTTTCAATGTATGCCAATGCCAATTTGTATATATAGCCATGGACCTATTTCTAAAGTATACGAGACAAACAATTTTTCAAATAAGAACCTCGTAGGCCATTTACAGAAAACTCAAAATTTTATTTTGTTATGTAGACATGCGTGGTATTAAATTTATGGCATTTTAATCAAGTCCGGTAGAGCTTGTTTCTGAGATGACAAAAGCTTTCGGAAACATTTCTAGATAAAGGGTAATTTTATGTGACCTCGTGTAAGTGGCGCTGGTTTAATTTCTGTAGCTAGCAGAGTGTATCTCATAAGCGCAGAGAAAGTATAACAGTACATGATATTTGTTGTTTATGTTCTAGCAATTCCATGTGCATATGCGAATTTGACCTTTTAGGGTTTTCTCCATTACTTTTTATAATCACAGGTATTATTTGTGTAAGACTATTTATGAGAGGAACCAAGACTGATAGTAATGAATTTAATTCACCCAGTAAGCACTCAATTTGATTCTCGCTGTTTTTTGACTTGCTTGCTTCTGAATGCAATATTTTACTTAATGGCTGAGATGGTACTGGGAGCGAAGGAAATTGGGCGCCAGAACACACATTAATTCTTGGTGTGGGTGTTATTTCTTTGGAAAGTGGATGTTAAAATTTGAAGCCTCACGTGCATTGCACATCCCTGCTAACTAGATGTATGTTGCCCTTTACAGTTTACACACACTCGAGGTGCATTGTTGGGTTTCTTACATTCTGCAGTAGCATGTGCACCACCGTATTTTACACAGTGAGCGCTTTTATGACAATAACTTTTACTGTGCCCATATTCTTGGCACCTATAGCACTGGATGATATGAAGTTTTGGTTTAGGAGCTTCTACTTTTATGACTGCATTGTACAATCTAGTTAAATCATAGTTTGTTTTATTATCTGGATTTGGTTTGAGATTCACGAAAAATAGTGGTAGCGTGTTCCTTGTAACTGGATGGTAAACAGGAACCATCTGTGTAGGTGAGAAACACAATGAACTTAATTCATTCATTACAATGCCTGTTCCACATGAGGATTTAAGCCGCAAATAACTACTCGGAAATCACGATCATGCTTCATTTAGTAAGTGTGGTACTGTGTTGTTTCCAAAGTAATGAATTGCCTTTCTATATCCTTCTCCTGTTACGAAACAAAACTGAACTCTCTGCTTTGAATCAGTAGTGTGCTTAAAGTTGCCTAGTACTTTGTGGCCACGCCGTGGTTCAGTGGTTAGACCGCTTAGCTCTCACCATGGCGGCCCGGGTTCGATCCCAGGCGACCGCAAAGTGAGATTTTTGGTGGACAACACGGCGCTGGGGCGGGTTTTCTCCGGGACCTCCGGTTTCCCCCGCCATCTCATTCCACCGGTGCTCCATCTTCATCTCATGTATCATCAGTGTCACCGCCTGCGATGCCGTATGTAGTAAGAGCGGGCGTTAAATACTACACATTTGCCTACTACTTCGCTTTTTAATGCCTGCATAACTGTATTCATGTCTCTAATGATATTTATGTAAATAGGTGGTGGTTTAACAGCTTTGACTTGGGAATTATCATTTTCACTATCGTCCTGATTCATGTTTTCCTGAGTTAGATTAATCAGTGGTACAAATGGATTCGGAGTTGAAAATGGAAATATGTTGGCAGCACTGTTAATACGTAATCGTTTCGCTGCGTTTTTTTTTTTTTTTTTTTTTTTTTTTTTGTAATTTACGTCCTCGGACGATAAATGAAATTGGGTGAAATGATGCTCAAATGAGTCCGGGTCCATGGAGCTCAGAGTTACCCCACATTTGTGTATCAGGATAAGGGAAAAAACCTCGGAAGAAACCTTATCCAGGTAACTCACCCTGACCGAGATTCGAACTCGGGACCTCTTGAACGTGAACGTGAACTTGAGGCAGACACGCTACCATCTACGCTACTGCGCTACTAAGGCGGGCTCTCGCTGTATAGTTTATCGCATGATTGACTTTTGTGTCATTCATATTCAATCTGAGCTGAGCTCAGTAATAAATGCTTTTTACGCAATGAATTGTTAAGGGATCTTATTATTAACACTTCTACCTGTGAATAACTAAATTATCTACTAATTACAGGAGAATCCAGCACAACATGAGCTTTTAAATCTCCACCAATAACTTGTTGCACTAGTACAGATAACAAATAAACACGGTCATGGTCCACATTGAACTCAATTCTATTCAATTTGAACGAATTTTTCAGTCTGGCTCTACTCATTCAAACCTTACTCTACACACGGCTAGTGTGGAAGAAATGATTATTTCCATATTAAAATTCAGTCTCATCAGTATAGTATACGTAACTAGCTCTATATTATGTACTAAATATCTATGTAAACAGCTAAATCCAAACAAAATAACAAACCAAGCATAAACGTTGTGTGTTTGTGCGTTATAAACACATTCAACGAACTATCTTCATGGATCAGTCATTGAAATGTTCCGCATTTGGTGAATTGCCTCGGAAGCTCCCTTCTGCTCAAACCAGTCAAACACAATTTTAGTGCAATTGTACAATTGTAGTGCCATTTTGAGAAATCGACTGTAATGCAACATATAGGACAGATAAAAGAAAATACTATTTCGAGAAAATGTATTACATTAGAAGCTACAAATTAATTCACAAAATATGTTTATGTTTGTACCACTTCTCCTTTGTTAGCCCGACGAATATACGGGGATGCACCCTCACATATCAGATGTTATCTCACTGGGAGCCTAACATTCTTGAAGTGGATTTCAATATTACTCCCTTGTGGAGGCGCAAAATTTTATTGCTAAATATAACAGTTGGTGACGAAAATGTTGTCTACTAATTAGCCAACAGTAATTGTGCCATCAACGTGGTTTTCAAAGCATTTGAACTGATTTACCAATTGAAGCAGGTATGGTTCTTCATATATTTTGTGTATAGAGTTATATAACATCGGCACTTCCATTTTATGTAATATAGCTATGCAGAATTTCCATCAAAATGATATATCTGCTCATCTGTATCGAATATTTCTGAATGAATTGAAATGAAATCATTCTTTCCTTGTGGCGTATGAAACAAAAGAGGGTTCGAAATCCCTAAATAGAAAGGCTCTGAATATTTCATATGCTTTTGAAAACGGGAAGCAATACATTAGGTTGAATAAGTGCGAGTAGAGGTATTTGTTTGGATTTAGCAATTGTTTAACCTGGGAACTTATGAAGTCTCACGTTTTTCTTTCTGCTTTTGGCGGGATTTCATAACCTAAAAGCGCCGTTAACACACATATATTCATATAAGAGTATTAAATGTAAACGGTTTCTTTACCTCCAGTATTTTGTAAGTGCTTTGTTTTCGGAAGGGTTCAGGTGTGATTTGATTTATTCGTATGGAACACGAAATCACTCTTTTGCAGACAATCATGAATATGGTAGGGTATGAGAGCAAACATGGAGGTTTGTTAAGAGGAGGTAATTCTTTCGTAATCACGTCTGAGTAGCATTCAATTCGTTGCTGTAAACGTAGATATATTTTTATTGCGAATAATCCTAGTCCTCTTAAAGAAGCTGTACTGGTCCAATAAAGTCTTCGTAAAGAATCCCAAAATTAATATAAAGAAATTCAGAATGAAAGTGAAAGAAACAGATAATTAATGAAAAAAAGGGGAAGGATACCACATGCAATACAGGAGAAAATGAATTTCGTGATATTGATACCTATACACGAATCCAAAGAGGTTGATATGCTAATTTTATCATCACGGAACGGAAGAAGCGGTGATAATAATAGGCAATGTGTGATTATCTTAAAATAGTTGAATCGGGCATAAATTTAATTTTGATTTTCCATATTATTCTAGTATTTGTGCTCTGTAGGTTTTATAACGAATTATCATTGGATTGGTGTAGGCTTTCAACGAATTGTTACAGATACGTTTTAGAATTGTAGTTTATGAAAGCTTTCAACACTATAATTAAATAGAAACGTATGCGCGTGCGCACAGACCTCACGCTTTTAAGCAACAGTATAATGTGATTTGTTGACATAATCAAATTTCGTCCCATTAGACATTGTACCTGTCCTAGCTCTAAACATTTTGTCATAATGTCAATAAGATTACTGTTGGTGCTAAGTTTGAATCCCGGCTGGAGGTGAGAATTCTTCTCCAACCAAGATGATTCCCCATCTTCCTCAGATTCTTCAACTTTCTCGGAGTCTGGAATCATGAATTAGAGTGCGAATGTGTGCGTTATCTAATGATTAAAAAACCAAAGTACCTGCAAGCCAACGTTTACGGGTTAACACCATCTCCATATCCACTAAAGGGCAACGGCCGCCGATATCAGCATTGCAGTTATGGGCAAAAAAAAAAAACTAAGATAATTTTAAACCTCGAGTTATTGAAATGAGTTTGCAAATGCACCAGTTCTTCCTGCTCATTTTGAATTCAAGAAAAAATTTGCTGAAATACAAGTGTGATAGATCAAATAAATATAATACAAATCATATTGCTTTGATCTCTAAAATAAAGCTCTTCCCACACATCCACTTGCCTGATGTGCAGTTAATGCCTTAGAAACTTCTAATAACTAGCATTAGTACTATGTCTGTTTGGTTTATGAAGAATTATTTAAACAAAGTCTTACATTTAAAACGTTTGGAGAGTCACCATGAGCTGGTAATAGACGCGAGTATTGCAGAGATTAGTTATCTCATATTAGGGACGCTCTCTATTAAATGGATGTTTGCCAAAGTCTGTGGCGGAAGATGAAACTTTATCCAATTTTCTCAGTCCTGTTTTCTTGCTGAACACGTGAGAGAAATTCTAGACAACAGAAAGTTAGATCGGTCACTGAACGAGCACTGTAGGTTACTTTCTGCAAGATCGCAAATTACTACCAGAAAGCATAACATATTTAAAAAATAACAAGAAATGAGACGATTTTATCGTGCACTAATACTGAGTTTTACAATGCTACGAGGAAGAATTATTTTAGGACCCATACTTGCGAGCGCGTGCGCACATACACGTACATACACACTGATTTTTCATGGCAATAAAGAAAGTGGCTATCCGAACTAACAAGATCTGTACACGACAAGTGTTATGCAATGGAGAAAATAGCTTACAAACTGCCACCGTTAAGTAAAATAGATTAGCCAGTAAATACAATACAGAAGAAAGAAATATAAAATAAATCACAGTTAAATATATTTGCAGGAGATATCCAAGAAAGACGTGAATTGGTGTATGGAAGTAAATTAATAACAAAATATGTAATTCCAATAGTGCAGCATTTAATATACCTGCGACCGAAATAACATAAGTAGATTGTGTATCACGTGTGAAACTAAATGAGTACTACCAGGAAAAAATTAACATTTCACATTGAAATATTCTATAGGAATGTGATATCTACAACTACATTTGTGGGAAAAGGCCGATAGGTACTTGAACGTACGAAAGAAAACTTGAAGCTGCAGACGAAAGAAAACTTGAAGCTGCAGACGAAGAATATCGAGGCTACCCGACTTTATCCGAGTATTACTGAAGTCTTGTGCAGCTCCGGCTGGCAAGCTTCCCTTGCCTTACCTCTACTAAAGAATAAATCGAAGACAAAGAGACAGAGAGAAGGAGAGAGAGAGAGAGAGAGAGAGAGAGAGAGAGAGAGAGAGAGAGAGAGAGAGAGAGAGAGAGAGAGAGAGAGAGAGAGAGAGAGAGAGAGAGAGAGATTGGAGCAGAGAGTGAGGGAATAGAGAGTAGGAAAGAATTAAAGAAAAATTGTTAGTAGAGTGTATTCAAATCGCTGATATGCAATTGCGAAATAAATAATAAATAAACATCTGAAACTCTCCATCCCGGTATCCATCTAGCTTCCTAAATGCTTCATGCATTTAAAGGTTCTATTATTTCCATAAAGTAATTGGGCACAAGCTATTGTTGGTGTTTATTAAATATTAAAGCCAATAACATTAGGTAGATATAAATATTTATTTGAACAGTTTCCATTACAGTTTCACTACAATGACTTTAACATCGTACATGCACTTGTTATACATCCTGTACAAATACATGAAATTTCTGACCCAAAGATTTACTCGCTGACTCAGATCCCCTGATAATATCCTTTGGTTTTCGTGAGAAGTTTGGTGCCATTTCTTCTTGACCTTCCCTTCTTTTACCCTAATCTACTTTTCTGTTACCCTATATAAGAATTTTCCTATACATCTATTTTTCTTTTCATCCGTCCCCTTTAACATACGTAACGCCACCAGCTCTTTGCTCACACTGTCCCATTTCTTATACGATATTTTTTCCTGCAATTTTTTAACTCCTTACATTCCACCAGCAATGAAAAGTTCTTCATTCATCTCCACAAAATTCACATATCCTTATCTCGTTACTTCTCAACCCTTTTAGGTATATTATTCCTACTCTCATCCATACAAAGCCTTCTCTTCCAAATTTTTCACATTGAAATATATATTTCCTTATCCCATTCTGTATTTAATTGCTTATGATATTTCAAAGCTTTTTTTTTTTTTTTTGTTCTTCTATACTTTCCCATGTCTCCTGTCTATCTATGTTTTGTACTGTGGTTCTCACTTCCTTCTAAAAGCCGCTAAAGTAAACTGATGATAAAACCAACAATCACAACCCTACTGTTATCCCTTTCATAAGGAAAATCATTATAGTACTGGTAACCAATACATGTGGTAACTGGTTTTCGGTTAATATTCGTTAATATTAATATTAAAGCATGTTGGACACCAACAGATCTATACCAGCTCTAAAGTTCTCCGAAATCAGTAGTTTCTTTTTCTTTCCTTGAGTCGGCTAAAAAAGAACATTCCAGTAGGTAACCTCATAAACTATAACATTTGAACTTAACACAACTTACAAGTAAATATCTCAAGACAGTTTCCGGCATCCAGTGAATTAAATAGCGATTTCCAGGGAAATTTAAGTAATGTAGTACAATTTGTGTACAATTAATATGATTGCATATTTAGTTTAATTAATTTTATAATTTACACTATAATTTAATACACAATTATATTCTATAAATATTCATTTAAATTTAAATTAATATAACTATTATTTAGTATTACTTGTTTGAATATCTTCTAACAAAATGGGAAGACGAAGTTTAGCGGAACTCACTTTACTTGTCATTGAAATGGTTAGCCAAATCGTAACTTAAAACCACTTCTTCGCTTCACAAATACAAGAGAAAACGATTGTCCTTTTACAGCAATTTAGGTCTGCTATACGCAATATCTTCCGCAGCTCGAACTTAGGTACACAGAATAGTTTTCCTTTTTTGAGTGTTCTGCTTGCCGACAGACATAACGCGGATATTCACTGGTGCACTGCCCTCTGCATTGCACATACTACCTGTAGACTCATCGCAACACAGCTCGAACACATTGTTCTCAATAAATTTGAACTGCCGGTGGAATAACAGGCGCCTCAGGTCTAGACATGTGAAAATCTTAATGACAGCTACGAAGCGAGTTACCGGATGAGGCACCAAAGGACTGCAAGCATGCTGGAGTGCGCGTCACACTCGTGTTAAATATCCGTCGTTGCGCCAACTTCACTGATGAACTAATAGGTATATTTTGTACATCTACCACTGCACAAATGGCCTTACATAAAAACAAGGTCAATCACCTGCCTCAAATTCTTTCACACCTTGAAATTTCACTGTCTTCAATAACGTCATGGTCATCATTGTTACAACTACCTTTTTGCACCATTATTCTGGATGGGAATTGTTTCTACTTGAATTTCCATAATATAATTTTTATCGAAATAATTATTTTCATTTTTCCGAAAATTTCAATATATATTTGCCCCTTCTGGCCGAAAAAGTTTTGCAAATCTCTGGGAACACAGCTCTTCAACATCTTTTAATTTAAAAGTGACATTTCTGCATACCATCCAATTTTTTAATTTTAGAGTCGGCGCAAATCAATACGACTGAGCTTAGCTAGGGCGATAAGGTGGCAGTCTGCTGTGGCTTTGAAATGCAATGATGTTTGCCTACAACAGACAACTGTGCTGCCACATTCCATTCCAAATAAGCGGGGCGTGATGCGCGCCAAGTGTATAGGTCTCTATTAAATTTCATTTGCGCTAGAGAGATCTATAAAAATTTCTTTTTTATAAATTAACCGCATTGGTAGGGTGTAATGTTTGTAACACATCCGAAAAACTACACATTTTAGCTCAGATATAAATGAGTAAACATATTCGTACATTACATCATTACGATGATTCGTGACGCAAGTGTTGAAATGTCATTACTACCTGTATGTTAATTTCTTGGTATATGTATACATACATTCGGAACTGGAATATCAATTATTGACATGGGGTCTTAAACGAATTATTTTGAATAAGCCAATGCTTTGGTTGTTGTGAGAGAACAAATAGTTCACCTTTCTGTTATCCTGTAGAAAGCTGTTATCAGCACAATGTTTATGATTTTGTTGTTTCGAAATCGGAGCCGGTGGTTACTTACCCTCAAATCAGCCTTGTTTTTACCTTGCATTCAAAAACTGGACGAAATTAGAAATTGTGGTGACCGTAGATTTATATTTGGCATAGACGAGACATGGGTGGATGAAACCAGAGCTTACAGTCAATTTGGAAGGCGCGTTGAAAAAGGATTTGGCCTAAAGGCACTTATTAAACATGACAATTGGTCTATAATTTGTCATTTTGAATCTGCTACCACAGGATACCCATCTGAAAGTAAACGGACTTTTCTCTTCCATGACCACCTCATTCTTGAAAACTCACTAAAGCGCCAGTAGTTTTGGCTACCGTTTCATTCACTCCCTGAAAGGTTTTCCAGAACTAAGGTGAACATATCCTTTCTTCCTTCATCTCTGTCTCTTGTTTCATCAATTCGAATACTTTTGCAATTATTTCTCTGTTACATGTAATACTTTGCCGCTTACTTCTGAAGAAAACGTAGTAGCCACAATTGTTATCTCACAAAACTGAAAGTCTATTTACTATTCTCTTTGAGAGTACAGCCAGATAGGAAAACTTTCGAAACAGACTGTACAATATCTAGCTTGTGTTAGGAAGCGAAGGTCTCAAAGATATATCACAAATTTCAGGTAAGCTAGGCTGGGCAGCTGAAATGGCAATCAAGGCCACAATGTCAGAAGTTTTACGCCAGCCGTACTGTAGTTTTCGCAGACCGACTCACAACTCTAAAGCGCACTTCACTGCTCTTAACGACTCACCCTGTTCTGCCAATTTCTCTGCTCTGAACTGAAGCTTTTACAATTCCTTATATAGCCTGTCGTTCATGAAAGAAATGTTCTAAAAGCATCAATCTCTCGATTTTCCCCCTTGGTGTATTATCCTACTACTCAAAAGTTTACCCTGACGTTATCTTTGTTAGTAGAAACCTCTCAGATAACGCACTGATTACTCCACGTGCACATGATATCTATCTGTCATTTGTGATTCTTGCGCATTTCATTGACTGAAGTGATGCGTTCACTGGTGCTTAGCAATCTTCCGAGAGGCGCGCCAATACCTCTCTCACTCTTCCGAGAGTAATCAGCGCGTTATCTGAGAGGCTTCTGTTAACAAAGATAAAGCCAGGGTAACATTCTGAGCAACACGATAATAACAACGCGGCTCGTGCTTCCGGCTTGGTAACATCAGCTACAATTTTATTTTCAAAAGAAGATACGTGAAGGTCATCTGTTTCTTCATGTAAAGTTCCGCAATGTTGCCCAACAGCAGACAGGAAGTAATGCAGATCCACTTTTTTATCCTCTCAACACTCGAAAAATAAACAAGGGTTCGAGCTATCTGGGTATGTGATTCACCAATGTAACCAATCTGGCAAACTTTGTTTACGTTACCATAGTGACGGCCTTCCCCTCTTACCCTTCGCGGCCCTTGCTTAATGACCTTTACGTATCTTCTTTTACAAAACAGACTGTAGTACCTTGTTCTTCAACATTACATAGTTTTGCTTCTCTCCCGGCAAATATAAAATAGGCAAAATCAAATTAGAAATTTAATCCTTCATCCACACTAGCCGTTTGTAATCCAATATTTGAATAAAGTAAGATTTAAAGAAGCCTGGGACTTAAGTACCTACAGCATAGTAAGTAGTCACAAAAGGTGCGTACTTCATTGTATGTGAAAGCGCTTAATGGTTTACTGGGAAACATACAAGTTAGTTGGAGAAGTTAATGTCATGACGGCAAGTTGGCCATGGTAGTTCAATGGCTAAGAACGACTGGCGACTGGACGGAGACCGGAAGATCTTTGGTTCAAAACCCGGCCATTGCACTGCATTTTTCAGTCTGACTCTATTAACATAAAAATAAATTCAGGTTATTTATGGTTTAAATTTATGACCTGATGTATCTTTGATATTCAGCTTTACCTAAATTATTTGTTGATCACATTTTTGTCAGTATAGGATGTACAATACTTTCTTATTATTTATTTTTACTCTCTGTTCTCAAAATTTTAGTACTCTGTTTATAACATCAATGTTTATTTCCTTTACTCTTAACAGTTCACCTCACAAATATATCACTATTCACATAAACCATCAATATATGGGTATTTATATCTTAAAACACAAGCTTTATACTCACTGTGGTCTGTCATCTCAACCACCTTAAACCAACATTCCAGGCAGGCTGCTCTGTCACTTCTGGGCGGCACTATGACTCCGGCAACACTGTGAGCCCCAAAATTTTGTGCTCCTCCAATGATCCAGGGTGTCAGCCTGCGCAAGTACCAGGTTCAGGCATGGGAAGGTAAAATGTTAAGGCGGGGCATTGATCGTCGTGACATGTGTAGGATCACAAAGATCATTGCAAGTAAACCTTTATCCTCCAGGACAGCAAAGGCCTGACGTGTGATCCCCAGCCAATACAAATGTGTGTGTCGAATACCTTGAAGGAACTATATATCCAAGACTCTCAGGGCAACTCTTTTCTGAACATGTTCGTCCAGGGGTCAATTCCTGCAACCTTCTCCCATCGACGCAGAACGTCTCCCAGTGGTTAATCCAATCGAATTCTAGAGCATGTTCCACAGTCAAGAGTCTCAAAACTTAAAAGCGGGTGGGACTTAATGGGCTGACACTCCACATGCTTCGCCACCTTCCCTTCAACGCTGTGCTTTTCTTGAGCATACTGTTCAACGTATGTCTTATCATAGGACACTTCCCATGACAGTGACTGAAGGACCGTGTGATTTGCATTTGAAACCCCAGAAAGAACCCGGTCTACCTCATGTTATGAGCTATTGAGATCCGGAAATTGGTGATATAATCCTGAGTACAATGGCTACAATCTGCACAAATAAATACCTCCAGGCTATCTATTCTGTGTTCATTCTTTTCCCTTTGAGGCTACTTTAACGATCCTCATTTTTTCCATATATGCAATATTACATCAAAGCAAGAAGTACCCAGGATAGATATCTCGTTAAGTATGATCCAAAGGGACGTTGGTTGTAGAAATATGGGGTTCCCGCATGGTTGTTAGTGAGACTGGATGTCTCCGTGCTTGGCTGTGATTGCTTGTGTCGTATTTGCAGGCTGGCTTGGCACGTGGCTGGTTAGCAGCTCGTTTTCGGCGCCTCTGCTCGTCGGAAGAGCTGCCTCAGTAGATTCGCGTATGGCTATCTCTATACTATTATTCATCCTGGATGGGACCTCCTCGGTGGAAAAGGCAAGGATCTTTGGTTGTGATGTAAACCTGTCTCGGAGATCTAAGATCCATGAATAAATGATCACGCAAACCTATGTAAATTATAATGCATTTTCTTGTTTTACTTTCATTTAACACATACTAAAATTGGATATATTACTGTACTCCAGTTTCGCGAAATTAAAATTCACCTGCTAAAACTTTGTATAACATACACCAATACTTTTTACATCTTTTAGATTCCATTAATTGTAGCCGGAATTAAAACTTCATCGTGCGGAATTTAGCGGAACGCGTTTATTATATTTTCGCGCGAATGTACTTTTCAGTTACGTGGTGTCTGTAACGCCTATTAGGAATGATTGAATGCAACTGGCCTATGAACACTATTAAGGGTTTTATATGCCACGCGCCTTAGCTCAATGCGCTTTTTGTGGTCTGGGTACATTTTACCGCTGTAGAACGTCTGTCATAATCTTCTTTCATTGGTATTGGTACCGAATAAGATTACTTACCTTATGTGCCAGAGATTTTCAATAAGCTTTTATATTTATCCTACGCCTCCTAATGGTCACTTACACAGAGCACATAACGAAAGCACAAAAGATTATTATCGCCCGATGTATTACTAAGAAAATTTCTCCCCGGCGCTGTAAACATCTTACCTTATAGCTTCAAAAATTCAGTTTTAAACCTTCAGAAAGTAGGGAACCACAAACACTTTATAACCAAAGAATATTTTCTACATATCACATTTACAATTGCGGGAATTAAGTATTATAGTTATTTCTTATATATAATAAATTAAATCATGTTACATTATAGTTGAGCGGGACTTAGCGATTACTCGAGATAATACCGGAGGAACTTCATTGAGCAGCAAAAGCTTTGAGTAGAGTCAGACTGAAAAATTCAATGCCAAACCCGGGATGTGGACCACGGATCTCCTGATCTCCGTGCGGTTGATCTAAACCACTGACCTACAATGGCCAACGTGCCAGTTCAGTCTGGCTCTACTCATTCAAACCTTAACCTACACACGGCTAGTGTAAAAGAAATGATTACTTGAATCAATTTACCTAATATAAAAACATAGTGGTTTAACTATGAAGCCTGGAACTTACAGCATAGTAAGTCGTCACAAAAGTTGCGTGTGAGAGCCCCTAGTGGTCTACCGGGAAACATACGAGTCAATTGAAGAATTTAATGTCTTATCATCATGTTGGCCATAGTAGCTCAGTGACTGCACGGAGACCAGGAGATCCGTGGTTCAAATCCCGGCTATGGCTTTGAATTTTTCAGTCTGGCTCTACTCATTTAAACCTTAGCCTACACACGGCTAGTGGGAAAGAAGTTATTATTTCCGCTTATATCCGCATTTAAGAGCTGATTGGCTTCAAAACTACGAGGACTGATCAATAAAGAATTATCACAATTATTTTTTGACAACGTACCTTTACTCATCCTCATAATTTTGATGGGCCTTCTCAATATAGTCTCCCCTGAAATCGATGCACTTGTCCCAGCGTTTCTGCCAAAGACATACTAGAAACATTTTTGACACATCCTTCAAAATCGCCTCCGGAGCCTTCACCACTGCTTCTGATGATGGAAAATGCCTCCCACAAAGGCGTTTCTTCAAGCTAGGGAATAGAAAAAAGTCACATGGGGCTAAATCCGGACTATGGGGCGCACTTCACGTTGATTTTTTCAAGACATTCAACAACATTGGCAATGTGCGGCCGCGTATTATCGTGGTGCAGCATCCAGCCTGCTTCACGGAAATGTCGTCTTTTGCACCTGATATGAACTTGCAATGTTTTCAGGACATCCCTGAAGTATTGTCCAGTTACTGATGTGTGTGCAGCTGTGACATGCTGATAAACCATTCCATGAATATCAAAGAATGATATGACCATAACTTTCCCAGCAGAAGCAACCACTTTTGCACTTTTGGAGGCTGGTGATGAAGGAGATTTCCACACTGAGCTTTTCTGTTTATTTATTTATTTATTATCTAATCGTTTGATTCCTATTTTACCCAAGGGTATATTAGGATTATAGTTTATAAATATATGAATATAATGCAATTTACAAAACCATAACAAATAAAATATCAAGTTGACAAACAGTAAACATCAAGATGAATCATTTAGCTTAAGAAATATTTTGTTTAAGAAAGGCATGAAATATTGATAAGTTTTGTAATTCATCAGAATATGTGTAAGTGGTTTTGAGAAAGTGTAACCTAAGGATTGAAGCAATAATGCAAGTTCGTATCTTTCAAAACAGAAAAACGGGCAATCAAATAAAATGTAAGGGACATCTTGAAGATGATTTCCACAAATAAAATCACATGTGGTTTGATTTTGAATCGAAATAAGTAAGATGAAAATTTGCCATGACCAGTTGAGCATTGAGTGAGAAAATAGTTAGGATTAATGAATTTACATTCATGTCTGTCAGAAACTGTTGGGAAATATAAATCCTTAGTCAAAGCACCACATTCACTTTTTAACCGGTATTCATTCCAGTCGTTGATGATAATCTCCTTTAATGTTTGCCTCACATAAGAAATGGGGCATAGAGTGTATGTCTCTGGAAGATCTGAAGTCGCAGCTCTCTTTGCAAGCTCATCTGCACGTTCATTTCCGGCAATTCCTACGATTCCTCTGACCCATTTAATACACAGATGAGAACTACATAATAATTGACTTCTTATTTCAGCTGCAATAGGACTGCTGTTTTTGGTTTTTTTCAAAGCTGCAATTGCTGCTTGTGAGTCACTGTAAATGCGAGCGACACATTGTAAGTTGTTGCACCATTTCACTGCTTCACGGATTGCTAATAATTCAGCTTTGCTGTTTGTTCTCAGGATCAATATGAAGTAGCCAAGTTTCATCAGCAGTGATTACGTTTGAAAGCACCTCCGGATCTTCCTCTAACGTCAACTTTAACTGCATGCAGACTTGCATGCGAATGTCCTTTTTTTCGGGAATCAACAGTCTTGGAACTCATCGCGCACAAACACGTTTCATGTGTAATGTCTCTGTCACCAACATGTGGGTGGCACCCAATAAAATGTTCAGTATTTCAGAAAGTTATCTTAAGGTAATTCGTCTATATTCTCTCACAATGGCAGCAGCAGTGTTGATGTTTTCTTCCGTAAAAGCATAACTGAGGCACCGGGTCCACCTTCTTTTGAAATTGATTGTCTCCGCTCTTTAAACATTTTAAACCGCCTTCGAGCTGTGCTGTAGGGAAGAACAGACTCTCAATAGGCCTCCTGTAACATTGTATAGGCCTCAACTGAAGATTTGTTGAGACGAAATCAGAATTTCAAAGCTGCATATTGTTCCTCGCGTGTTACCTCCATTGCAGTGGTAGGCGATACTGAACATGTCTGAACTTGCCTGCTTCTCACAGGCGGGAACCAGGAGTACCAATAATAAAATTACTACGCCGTATTTGTTTCACATTAAGCTAACAGAATAAAATAAGATTGAATTTTAGTGCGAAAAACTATGACCGTAAAAAATTATGATTATTCTTTATTGAAGAGCCCTCGTGTATCCTCAATCAATGAAACTAAAGTTTGAATTTAAGCCCTAGCAACATGATCCGGAGGAGCAACATGCCAACGGATTTGTTTTTGGTTCCGAGGACTAACTCTTCAGCCTTCCATCAAAGTTGGCCATACGTTTTCCCAAAGGGGCATATTGAGAAAATAGAGTAGGCACTCTAGAGCTAGCTTTATTTTCAGTTTGCGACCCATCTGTATTATATTGGCAACAGTAGATATAAATAGAACAGCGCAGAGCAAACAAAATGATAGTTTAGGCTTTGGGCTCTTATTTAACTGAATATCAGGAAAAACTGGCGAGACACCTTCTTATGAATGTTTCATTAGATCAAAGAGGACCTAAATTATAGCTATAGGTGGTTGACCACAAGGTTAAAAAATATCATAAGCATGCATACATGCTAAAATCTCAAAACAGAAGATGTGCTTTAAGTTTTTATAGTTATAAGCAGCTCAATTATTTATCTATCCACTTCAAGACAATTGGTTTAATAAAACGAATTTTGATTTTAGGATATGCTGATTTAGCTTTCTTTCATCTCTTTAGCCGCTTTTCTCACATTAATCAATTCAGTTGCGTGTGTAGTAACAAATATGCATTTTTATTTCTTCTTTAGTCGCTTTTCTTTCAATGAATACTGTAATTGATGTTAGATCTCAAGCTTTTCTGTCACCTTTCAGCATTTTCTTAATTCAGCTGAATATCATGGCTGGTATGGCAGAGGTTTTATATATCCAAGGTTTGCTTTCTATGCTACATTTATTTACTCCATAGAACAGGTATTTTTGTTTTACATTGTTTTGTGACTGGAATGTGCATATGTTTTGCCAGCCAACTTGATAACAGTACAAATAAGGTCACAAACATTCTTTGTCTCACCGTAGCACGTATATTCACATCGCAATTAAGTGAACCGTTAGCTTGACTCATAAATATCAGATGTGCAATTACTGTGTTTCGTTGTGTGCCAAGTGTCAACATCACGTAATAATTTTTGGGGATGTAATGCAACAAATGTCATTCTTAATGTGAAATTCTAAGTTATCGGCTACATCATGCATTACCTTATATAGACTATCAGTTAAAAATATTATTCTACAGTGCAACACATATTTGGGTAACATTATGAGTGGCATGTATCACTTATTTTAATGGGTCTCTGACTTGCTGTCATACCCATTAAGGTTGGTTGTTGTTTGCCAATAACCTCCCACCCCCCGCCCGAGATATCTGCAGTGAATCTCTTAAGTGGGTCATCCTGAATATATTATCTGTTATTGCTTCGAATATTCAATAACATGCGCTTTTCAAGTTCAAAGTCATTATTCAATTTTGTTGTGTTTAGGCAATGAGTGAACATTGTTTCGAAACCGTTACCTGGAGATAATTTTAAAAAATTTGTTATCCTTAAGCTTTCTTGCAAAGCTTTTATAGACATGTAACATATCAAGTTTTTGTAATAAATAGATCAATTTTTCAGTTCCAAATCCAATTATACTCAATTTAAAAGATACGAAAATTAAAAAGAAGCAAGCTAAAGAAACATAATAACTTTATAAAATGTATTAACTGATTAGGAATGGTGTGCCATGGTTCATTTCACGATGTGTTTATGAGCCATGAAGTGCTCTACATTTTAAAGTTACAAGTCACACGTCTTAAATTTTTGTGAATAGCTTTATCTAAGTGGGGTTGTTTGCAAGATTGTGAAAACTTTGTTTCCCTGCCATTTATTGCGCCTGAATAAACATTTGGCCAAGAATAAACATTTGGCCAAGAATAAACATTTGCATGCTGTAGTTGCTCAGCTTGGAGGAAAATTATCCCTAAGCAATTGATATCGTCAATTTCATAACATGAGTATTAAAAAGCTCTTCTATAAATACTACAACGTATCTATTAATTATGT
Source organism: Mantis religiosa (assembly GCA_030765055.1). NCBI lineage: Eukaryota > Metazoa > Arthropoda > Insecta > Mantodea > Mantidae > Mantis > Mantis religiosa. The sequence goes on along the minus strand of CM060952.1, from coordinate 65,647,326 downwards.
GTTTGTATTGTCATTAGAAGATACAGTCACGTGACTTCTCTACGTATCACTACAGATACTTTTAGATAATCTGCTCTTCTAATTCAAAATTTACTTTTCGCTTTAACGTATATTTTAATTATAGTTTTTACTAATACTAGTTTAAGAAATAAATATTATAAATTCCATGGTTTTAGGTTGGTGTACTATGGAGCCGTGGTGTACAAACTGTGGAGCGGCGCCGAACCATGTTCACGGATCGCAGTCAATTGAAATACGCCAGAAGATTAGTTGTTAAATTGGGCAGTGCAGTCATCACACGGGAGGATGAGCACGGGCTTGCTCTTGGTAGACTTGCCTCCATTGTAGAACAGGTAAGTGAGGTTTCATTCATTATAGCAGGTCCTTCCCTCCTTCGCATCACTGCGTAATGTCGCAGAAAATTACATCAGCGAACACTGGTGAACTGTCTGATCCTCGTGGCTGAAGAGTTAACTCTCGCCATAGACGCTAATTGTTGCCTAAACATCAAACTTTAAATTTGTTTAAGAAACTTGTTCTTTTGGCTTCAGGTTTTGCACGTAGCAATGTGTATAGAGCCAAAACAAGGTACTTTTATTAGATCTGTATATAATCCATTGCTGAAGTCTGACAGTTAAGTTTCTTCCTCTCTTTGTACTAACAGCAGAAGAGTGAGCATCTAGGTACCTACTCGTAGGATTTTAGTTTTAATATCCCTAGACAATATTACGTTAAAAATGAAAAGACGATGATCAATTTTTGAATAAAATTAAGTAAACTGAGTAATAAGAAATAGCGCAATACAATTAAGTTATAAAATAATCAGGATGAATATAGGTCAACAAATCTTATATTTAATTTTGAAGTACCTACAGTCATACTTGTTTTTTGTTCACAACGACACACCTAACACAAATTAAATCAGTAAGTATTATCCTTGGTTCTCTTTTCAAACAGCTAAAGATGTTATTAAACACATACTGTTCCACTGTCTTCTGGTCTGCTGTATGACCTCGGAACAACTACTCTTACTGGATGTGTTGCATGTTAATTACACTGGGCAACAAAAAAATAATTTTTGAATTTTTCGAGCACTTCATGAGGCAATTCCTACTAATTTTGGGTGGAGAAAAACAAATATAACACTGAAAAAGTTTTACTAGCTCTAGTTTCTATGACATACGCAAGGTGGAAGTATTACATAATAACGGATTGAGAGAAAAGGATATCTTTTAATTACATACATACTAATAAATATGAAGTGCATTTGATATTTTTAACTGGTAATTACATGCTAAGAGTTCTAAACTGCTGGAAAAATACTGGGCATATGGTCGTGTCTGAAGAGAATCATGTGGTGGCCTATTGACTTTGTCGTCTTTTAGCTGGCCTCTTGTGATGGAGTTCCGCAGAATCCCTATACAAATACCAACAGTAATCCGCAAGCATTACTTCATTCCAACGGCCCTGATATCTTTGTTCCATAACAGAAATTTCCTGATGGAATCTCTCCCCATGTTCATCACTAACAGCTCCACAACTAGGAGGGAAAAAGTCTAGGCAGGAGTGGAGAAAATGGATCTTAGGGGACATGTTACATCCAAGGTTACGGTATTTTTGCAGGAGCACTGTCATCAAATGCTTGTAGTTGTCTTTTCTTTTGTTGTCTAAAAGTCCATGAACAACAAACACCCCTGAAGGCTTCCCAAGCTTCCCTTTCTTTCCCCTCCAAAATTTGATCAAATGCAAGATCCTTTAGAAGTACTCTTATTTGTGGTCCAACAACAATGTCTCTCTTAACTTTTGCATCACTTAATTTCCAAAATTTCTCTCTGATTGTGTTTTGTTATTTCACAGGTGTGCTAACTCACAATAAATCCCTCAAATTTAAACTCTTCACTCTAAAATATGAAATGTCACTTTATCCTCAAAACAAGAGCTAGTCTATCATTTTATGGTGATTTTTTAATTCAGAAGATGAAAATACATGTAATTTCACTATTTTTAAGCCCGAAAAATTTCCATTGTTGCCCAGTGTTATCTCACAGTGCCCTTTATCAAAGTACATTATCCCTAAATTCCTAAATCAGAAGTTTTGAGTTCCTAATATATTTCTGTTACTTAACGTCATTATTACGAATTTATGGAATAATGTTTTAAGTTGGGATAACTTTTTAACTGTGATAGCTAAGATTTGCGCATTGATTATTTCACACCCAATTCAAGTCTTTCCTTTTCCACTCAACGCTTTAAGTAGGCATGTCAAACAAGTTGAACTATCGTGTTATTTAGTATACCTCTCTAGTACTTGCTAGGGTACTCTGCTCTAACAATAAACAAACAACAGTGAATTGTTGGTAAATTTTGCTTAATTCTATTAAAATCTTCTAAAATAAAGAACAGTAACAAAGCAACACTTAGTTCACGAAGTAAACAAAGCATCAGTATTCCATTCAATTACCAATTCAGTGATAAGGTGACGCAAGGATAACAATTGTGTGTCTATGAACAACTTACGCAGCACCAATAACAAAATACTGTGACAAATATGACAAGATGAAATTGCAACAAACTCAATTTTATTGTCAAATGGGATGGTTAATCCATTACTAACTTGCAATTATTTTTATTTTGAAAAATACATAGAGGTCTGCAGTCATCTGCTAATCATACCTTTGACGTATACACTGCTGTTCTGGCCGAGTCTGACCAAAAACTACAAATTGGTTAATTTAAAACTAGCAACTGTTCCTTTACAATGAGCACACTGCCTGGTGCTGTGGCCTGGAGACTGAAAACTTTCGAGCTGGACCCTTCTGTGCTCCTTGCAAACTAACTCAAATGTGGACTGTACTGCACTCGTTTCAGACAAATTCACGACTACTCTGCTCTCCCGACAAACTGAGGCTGGTTTTTGCATTTGTATCTACCCATCACAACGTGACGCTTTTGAAAGTAGGAAGTCTTTCTGCCAAATTGAACTGTCTAAAGCACATCCCACACGGCATCATGGAATTCACGCTGGGTGTCTTTGAACGTTCCGTTTTTATTTTTCCTTCTGCTGTTTTCACTGGAAAACAACAAAGATAGTGATATTGTTTGACTCACATCCAATTCCTCTATGGTAGGCGCTCGCTGTCACCTTGACAGTATATAAATTCTAGTTTTAACTTAATAAAGAATATTTTATTGGATTCAATTTCTTCTGATCATTAAAATATCTGCCTCAGAGATCAAAAGAGTATAATTAATAGCTGATACCGGATTTCTAAATCATTTGGCTTCAAGTACACTCAAGCTAGGTATCAAATACCTGGAATATGAACATAAATACAACGTGGTGACCCATTTATCCGAACCTTACATATTATAATACAAGGGAGAGAGATATTTGCGATGTTATCCAGTAAAGCATAGTAAATTTTCCAACCAGTTTCCCTTCGTCCAGGCCTTAGTTTATGCCATTGGCTCTTGTAATTATGAGATTAATTTTGAGGCATATTTTCTTAAATTCTACAGCATCAACGGTCCATCAATAAGCACATGAACATTAGGAATGTAATTTTTTTTTCATGAGCAGAAAATTGCAGGCGCCTCACACAGCCTTTAAAGTGAAGTCGCTTAAGAATGAATTTTAGGCCTATCCGTCTTTCAATTAATAAAATGGGATGGTCCTGATCCCCATCATTATACTCGTAAAACCAAGACTCTGCGGTGATGAGGCGTTGGAGTTGATGATAGGGCACCGCTTCACTTTATACATTCTTATAGAGCCTCAAGTATTCCTCCTTATTCACAAACTGTTTTATTAGGAAATGTTGGAGTCCTTATTGCACATTTTCATAAAAATATACTATACCAGCCACCGTTCAGCTAAAGTAGATCATACCTCATAATTTAAAATGATGAAATCATTGTTTTAGGCTCGCTCCGCCAGATCAGTGACCCTTTGCCATCCGTTGGCGAATTCCAGAGGAACACTTTAGCGTTAAAATATCTTCCCAATAGAATTTAAATATGCTATGCTGTTAGTCAACCTAAAAAAAATTCTGAAAGTTATGTAAGTATAGCACATGCGAGGGGAAAAAAGAGATAGAACTGAACGACGTCATCCATTTCGATACTTACCAAAATATATCGTCCTTCACATCTATACAACTTAAAGTGATTTCTGTAGGGGTTGATGGACACGTCAAGCCCATTATCAGCCAACTATTTCAGATATTTGTTACATTTTTATTATGCTTAACCACCAGTGCGAAATCCACTTTTTCATGCATGTCTTTGGAGTTTTATGCCCTTTCATTTTTGCAAACGTTAATTTACACAAGGTTTATTTAGTACTACCATATCCAGGCCGAATATCCACTGCTCTAATCCTCAACCCACAAATCGTCTCTCGCAACATCTTCTAATTGTGGGGGGCATTGTGCAGAACTTTTCCCATACTTCAACTGCTTGAAATATGAAACCTCCGTACTGTTGCATAAGCGGGTGTAGTATTCCTACCTTCAATGCACAATCGTCAACGATTACACCTCTTTCATATCTCAGAACTTTTCTATTCCTAACTACAAAACAAATTCAAGGACCTCCTGACGATGTGACATCTATGTCGGGAACGCTAATTTTGGGTCAATAAATATAATATTAAAACCACTTTAGACCTTATACTTGTACTGTTAGAAGCACTTGAAGTTAAGCAGACAGCAGACCAGCAGACATAATATTCATTAGACATAAGAAACTTCGGACAGTTTTAGTATTTATATCTAAGACAGGTTCAAGGAACCGGGAGCACTACAATCGGATCCAAATATAGCTTACCCGATTTAGATATTCTCGAAGTTTGCTTACTATTGGACAAAAGTAAGGATTATCATGAAAAGCAAAATAAAGTAGCTCACCTTCCATGGCAAGCAGTTCACTTATTCTAATTAACACCCTTGAAAGGCGTTACCCCTTATACATTATTTTTGAGAGCACACCATATACCAAACTGTATTTAAAGTGTACACACATTAACATTCCCTTATAAGTAGACATAACGTTTTGTATTCAGCATGAAATTCAATCGCATAAATAAAGTAATCCGATTGTCTTATATTTAAAATAACATATTTTGTTCCCTGTAATGCCAATTTTGAATTCTTATCTTCATGGTTACTATAGTTGCAAGCCATGTTTTACCAATTTAATAATAGATATTTTTCTTCCAGGTTGTCATAAAAAAAAGCAATGCTTAGTAAGTGAAACATTATAGGCAGTAAAAGTTACAACAAAGTTATTTCCGAATACTTCACAATAGGTTTAATGAGCATAATTTTATTTTTTCAGGTAGCGGAATGCCATATTGAAGGACGGGAATGTATCATGGTGACAAGTGGTGCTGTGGCCTTTGGAAAACAAAAGTTAACACAGGAGCTGCTGATGTCACTGAGCATGCGTGAGACACTTTCACCTAAGGACCATAAGCGTGAGGTGCCTTAATTATACATGTAACACATTTATAATATATTAACTCATGCCAGTTTACAGGTTCCCGAGCTCAAACCTAAGCGCACCTATTGAAACAGTGAACTTCCCTTCTTTTTACGGTTTTAATTTTCTGTTATTTGTTAATTATGCTTTAAACTGGAGAAAAAGTACTACAGTATAATGAAGCAACTATTTAAAAATAAAATTTGGCAATCCGCTATGTTTTCTACTTTCGATTACGGTATATACCTATAGTAAAACACCTAGCTTACCAATAGAAATAGGTACAAAGTTCTCCGAGACGTGGCACTGCCTAAGTACAACGTGCTTTATTCCGTATATTTCTATAACTCTGTTTGGGTGCCTATGTCTTATCATCATCATCATCATCATCATCATCATCATCATCATCATCATCATCATCATCATCATCATCATCATCATCATCATCATCATCATCATCATCATCATCATCATCATCATCATCATCATCATCATCATCATCATCATGACCGTCTCGGTAGCGCAGATTGTAGTGTGTCTGCCTGACGTTCAACAGGTCCCGAGTTCGAATCTCGGTCAGGGTGACTTACATGGATAAGGTTTATTCCGGAGTTTTCACTTATCCTGGCAGACGAATGTCAGGTAACTTTAAGCTCTATGGACCCCTGACTCATTTGAGCATCATTTCATCCATTCCACTCATCGCCCGATATGACTTAACGTTGGAGGACGTAAATTAAAAGAAATCATTATTAATTCATTTTCGAAAGATATTTCTTTCATACAAAGAATGAATAGAGGAAATTGTTGGAAGAAAACTAATACTAAGTTAAAGAAGAGCGCACTACGCTAAGAGAACCATACTAAATAATTTATGATAAATCTGAGGTAGATTAGTTGCAAGTTTTGGCTGCAGGTTTTAAGATTTTCTTCTGTCGCTCAATTCCATTAAAACTTAAAATACGACTGTCCTTAGAAAAAGGTTCTATTAACTGATGAATTTGATGGAGAACTAAACTGCAAAGTTCCCACGAGAAATTTGTTCTTTATTTCTCTTACAATTTTTACATACCATACAGAAATTTGAAGTATATGAACAACAAATTATCGGAGATCATTAACGATCTGATGAACTAATGAATATCTCACAAAAATAGCTACACTTGTTCACAGGTATTCACACCGATTACAGATGTAGCTTTTAATGGAAGTTGTAGGATTTCTTTTCAACCAATCGCTGCAAATTTATACCACAACACTATCTTCACTGTCGTTCAAATCGATTCAATGTTCCATTGCTTTGAAACTTAAGCAGTGATATTTTCCTGATTTCAAATCGTGTCCAAATGAGCAATTTAAGGAACTCGATGTGGGTGAAATTATTCCTGAAAGCAGTCGAGTTGCAGTTTTTAGTAACATGGCTTTAACAACTGCAGTGAATTCATCAGCAGTTCTGAGTAAAAACCTAAAGTCATCAGCACAAAGATGAAGCAGATAAGTCCAATAGGACCAATGAAAATTGAGATACAAATCTGGACAATCCCTTCTGTCGTTTCATTTACATGAGAAAAACAGAATTTCCCTCACATTTTGAATTGGTTTCCCGGATGTCTTCTTCAGAACAATTGACTGAATATTCTCTTTGAATGGTTTTATTGGTTACCGGTTTCATAACTGTAGTTGTCAGTGTCGTAGCTGTTGATTATCGAATATCTGCAATGGAATCCTAGCAGAAGTACATACATAATAAGTTCATCCACTTTACTTTGAAGTCTGCATACAATGTAGATATCCTTAGTATCAGCACGCACACTGTTAGAACCACAAATTAAGTGATATTCATTACCCTGTTTTCGAGGTAAATATGTACAATATTTTCAAACTTTTTGCGCAATGCACGTTCAAATGAATGCACACTGAGCATAAACGCAAAGTTTCCCCTTTTAAGCCATAAAACAATCCGTGAGAAGCTCAAGAATGTTTGAAATGCATTTACATTAATTTTAGCCTGTAGTACTGACCACAAAACCTTAAATGTTACGTAAGGATGCTCCTTGTTGCCAGAAATCTTCATAATTGTTGCATAGAAACTAAAAAAATTGTAGGTAAGTTATTAATTTCGTCCTGCACCGTGGTATAGTGGGCTAAAGCATCATACCTTGTTCCCTGCCACGGAATGTAGCCCGGGTTCAATCCCACCCCTGAGAGTGTGGATTATAAGTCCCGAGTATAGGACCGGTGGCCACTGAACATCGTGAGGAAATTGAGGAGCTCACGACAGGTAAGCGACCCTGGTCATGAAAGCACACCTTCCGACTGGGGGTGTCGAGATGCTGACCACATCTCCTGCCCGTATCGATAGATGATCGCCCACCTCTACCTTCGGTACGTGGGCGGGCATGAAGCCGTCAGTCGGGTTGGCAGGCCCTGGTTTGATATGGACTATAGTGCCACGCGTTTAACGCTTTTAGCCTGATAATTTCTTCAGTACTTATCAATTATGTCTTATATTACACGATGTGCTTTAAAGCTTTTTCTTTTCATGATGCTTACTAGACTATTAAGACATATTTCCTACGGATTCTTTCATCTCCACGGTTGTTCTGAGTAGTACTCACATGTCTGACTGATATCTGCATAAGTCAAAAAACTTATATTCATAACTGCAAACGCAAGAACAACGATAGGAAACGATTTTTAGTATTTAGAACAAAGAAATAAAGATAGTAAATTGCAACGACATAAAATTCCAGAGATCTCCATATTCTGGAAGCTCAGCTTTCGCTAGATACTAAAAATAATCAACCACATATTTACACTGTAAATGACAAATATAATTCATTAGGAACCAATGTGTATTCTGCTTAATCTTTTTAATGATTAGATTAGCTTTAGATTAGATTATATACTGTGCATATTCCAAAATTTTACAATTTAAAACTTTAGGATACATTTATTTGTCTTTACCTAGTTGCTACCTTGGCTTATATGACACCCTGGTCTTCTACTCTGCCAAGTAGGTCTTAACCTCCATGCCTCCTTGTTACTCAATTAGTCCCATTCTTCCCCCTCATCTTCTTTTCTAATATTCTTTCTGGCCCATTTTTCTTTTACTTGCTGCAACAACTCACCGATACTTCTTTACCTTCTTTTCCTCCTTTCCCGTTACTATTCTCCTCTTCTCTAATTTCTTCCATTTTTCCTCCCAAACCTTTCTTCTCCACATTGCAACCTCCTCGCATTGTGTTACGTAGTGTTCTATGCTTTCTTTCCTCCCACACAATTCACAAATTCCCTTTTTCCTACCTTTTATCCCTCTTAGAAATATTGCTCCTGTTCTCATCCAAGCTAAGCCTTCTCTCTCTTGCCTATTGCAATAATCTACATATGCTTCTCGCCCCCAATTTCTTTTTATTTGTTTGTAAAATTGTAATGATTTCATATTTTCTAGACTTTCCCATTTGTCCTGTCTTTCTATGTCTTCTATTCTGCATTTTATCAAATTACCCCATCGCTTGTATTCCTTTCCTCTAATATCCATATATCTACCATTCCTTCATTTTCAACGTTTATAACGAAATATGAAAATGTTTATTACTTAGCCTTGACATTCTTATTTGAAGTTTGACATACATGACAATGTAGTTTAAAAGCAAAAGTAAAACAAACTCTGAATACACATTACATTTATTTAAATTAAAACACAAAGTTGATTACTTTTCAACGTTACAAAAATGACTCACATGATTTTCATTAAAATACTCTGTTTTACGAATAAAATTATATAAATTCGCATTTACATACCTGTATAGTGAATTTTCGACAAATAGCTCCTGAATTTACGAAGTTTTATCGAAGTTTGTTTCAATTGCAAGCTATGAAAGGTGGACACTGACTGCCATAACAAAATCCATTTAAGATATTTGTACACTTCTTCAGTTTTTAGAAAGAAGGAATGCAATAGCTCATGTAAAAAGCAAATTTTGTGCTTGACAGGGCTTTACCGAACGGTCATCTTTCTAGAATAGGGCACCCGTGCTCAACTAACTCTGTCGCGTGTGCAGTGTTATTTCATATGCAGTTTTGAGGCGACGGAATCGGATTATAATTTCCCTTTACACTGATTGCACACTTTGCACAGCCACGGTCTTAAAATGTCTTCCTATTTGAGAAAGGTATAAGTATTTGGAAATTCAATCCAACAACAAGGAATATATTTGGAATATTTAATTTTAAAAGAAAATCTACTTCAGCAAAATTATACTTTTAGCGGGATCAAGATTATCTATGTCTTTAAGTTTTATCTATCTCTTACGGTTTACCAATAATGTCAGGGCGGTTCAGAATGAACATAATTTTAACGCGTGTTCTCAGAAAATTAAAGAATATTCATGGAAATATCTCAAAATTATTAGAGCTGCATGTATATGTTTCTTGTGGGGGAATAAAATCCTTAAAATCCTGTGCCATTATTTCACCTATTGCTGGTGCAGCAGGATTATACACAAAATGTAATGTTTGAAGACGACGTTTCAGAAGCCTCGCGTTGTGGCGATCATGTGTAGCAGGGTTTCAGGGAGCTGATGACATGATGGTGTTCTCGAAGTCTGCGGCGATCATGTGGAACGGGATTATTCTCACCTGATGTTGTCCCGCGTTGTGACTGGGATTGTGGGCTGTATTTAGCCCCCCGGGAACACTATGAAGCCACGAGCTGCTAATTCTTCCCAGTCTGAATCTTTCGTTCAGATCTGGCACTGATATGTATCAATGTATGTAAAAATCTCCGGATCTGCTTCAGTCTGATCTATGAGAACTCTTGATTTTCAGACGTGGTCGCGAGTGAAAAGGATAAATTCTCTAAACTAACTTCGAAACCAATAAATTCCTTTTACTTTAAAAATATCAAGATGTCAAATTAATTTGTATTATTTATAAAAGTTTTCTTATAAAACTTGACAATAATACTGTATATCTTGATTACATATAACAGAAAACTAATATTAACTTTTTTACAAGCTTTCGTCGCGACACTGAATTTATGTCTATTCACCAGCGTTGTTCCATCCAAAGACGCTTTCTTTCCTAGCTGTTTTAACAAAGTTAATAATTTTGCCTACTTTAGTTGCCATCACTACCAATCAAGTTTAGTTTTTACTGGTTCACGTCACACATTACATAATCTCATTTGTAAAAATAGCAATCATAAAACATTCACACCATTTAATTTACATGTTGGGGGTTCTCATGACCTACAGAATTTTAACAATTTCTTTTCTTACTCATTTTGGCATGTCCATATCGATTCTTAAACCACAGATTTAAATTTTTTTTTCAACTCTCGGTGCCTAAACTAAAGCAACCGCTAAACTGATTCTGAAATATAGTTCTTATAGTTGTGTAAGCACTTACACGTTGTAAGTCGCCATTAATGAAGTTTTTCGTGTATCTATGGGAACTTCTAGTAATTTACCGGGAAAAAGGACTCAGTTGGACAATTTAATGTTATTGGTACTTTGTCATGGCAACCTAATTTATAATAACAACCATACGGAAACTGGGACATCCCTGGTTCAAATCCCGGCAATGGATTGAATTTTTCCGTCTGACCCTGCCTATCCGGTATCTGAACTAAGTTTTCTCCAGTAATTTTCCTTTATCCTAAAGATGAATGTCGGATAACTCTCAGTTCTATGCACTCTAGACTTATTTGAGGGTCATTTAACCCCTTCTATCCATCATCGTATATGACAGCGTTGGAAGATACTAATAAAAAGATGGCTAGCGAAACATTATCCTGCTCTAAAAAGTAATATTTTTATTCACTTTAGCTTCCTTTCATTAATAAAAGCGCTACTACATTAACAAACTTAGGTTTAGCTCTTTGCATAGAGTGAAAATAAAATAACTCTTGCAACTAAGGGTGTCGTTTGTTACAAATCAATGCAAGCGTTAAAAATTATGATATGTCAACTCACAGGACTTGGTCTATCCCTTATCATTTATTCAAGGTACTCTGACTATTCTTAAAAAGTATTATTTTTACTATTTCATATCATTTGACATAAGTATTTGCAGAAACGCCTTTAGTACATATTTACCTGTAAGTACAATGCGACTTGGTGGATACAGTAGACTTAACCAAAGATCAGTAGTAGCTTACTGTGTGATAAATGTTGATTTCTGTTTTATGAGTATGAATTCCCTTGACAAAATATTTGCGTAATGCTGAATTTCACTATACGAAATAAACTGAACCTTAATAAATCAATAGTGGACGCTTGATAATGAGCAGTGCACCATTTCTAAAACATTCCATATTATTTATTTGTATTTTTCAAGTGGGACGTCAATAGCTTTTTCCACTTGTAGTTATCAATGAAATCTGAGTTTCAAAGTCCTTGCATAGCAACAAGTACTTCAAAGATTTGACTATCACTTAACTCTACTTCATTCATCTGTTCTCATTTTTCTTAAAAGGGAAATTAATTTAACAGCATTTCTAGAAATACCTATCAACATTAACATATACTAGATAATAAGCAGTTACTACGCCATACAATATTGTGACTTGTGGGTTCGTGGAATAAAAAGTCCAATTATACCACTCAACAATGTTCTTTATTTCCACCGACTTACAGTTTAACACTTGCCAATTACACAAAATTACTTGCTGCACACAATTACAATTTACCCGTTCGTCCGTTACAATTTCACTTGGCCTCGCGATTACATAAACTCCGATACTCATACACAGTTCGTACAGTCTTCCGTTGCACAACCCTTTCGTTCATTAACACGTCACTGACTAACTCTTACACCAAGAACTGCGACTGTCTTCTCGCTCACACCAACTGATTGACCAACTCAACACAGCACAACAACTGACTGACTGACTCCTCTGTCTGTCTGTAACCCTCCTTATATCGGAATATCGCCGGTTTCTGGTGTTTACAAGATTGTTCTGGTAACAGAAAGATCGAGAACCAGGTGGAAGGAAAACAGACGCACAATTATGTTTCTTTCCGACCACTGGCTGTCCCCACTATAAGACAAACGAGGGAAGGGCGTGGCTAACCGAGCCTCCCCCCTGCCTTCCGTTCGCAGCTGGTACAGGGTGCTCCAGCAGTCCCCGTTACAATATTTAGTCAGTGTAGATGGCGTCGTATTACGCTTCACAACGTAATTATGTGTTGAATTACTTCAAACGTACTTAATAATTATTTGATTCTTATACCGAAAGAAATGAATAACTTAATAAATATACATATATGTAACGTGTAAAGAAACTGAGCGAGACGTATAAGGCTTGTATTTGGGATGTACCGGGGTTGGACCATTTCTTATCTACCAGGATTTCCACTCCATAAATTCCCTTTTATCCTGTACCTACACTCTCATGTTTCAATTCTGGTTCTAGGTTTCGTGGCGCAGACCGGTGTCGGACAAATGAGACCACTGCTTTCTTAAAGGAGAACGTATTTCGCCATATACCGTTTGTTCGCGCTCTCTTGATTTTCGAGACAAGAAATGTTGCAGATTTGCTCGTATCTCTGCTCCTCTTAAGTTCAAACTTTGTTATCTCCATTTTGTGATTGTTTATTAACAACTGAAGAATGATATATGCTCTTAATGTATGCAACACTAGCCATGACATCCTGTAAATAGCATTGCCAAACCCAAGAAACCCAGCACTAAATTTTCCAAAAGAGGAAAATAAAAAAGCGACTTTATTTATGGAACCACCTAATATTTTAATCTAAAGAGCTACGTGTTAACGGATCTATTATCCCACATGTAGTTCCTAATTACATATTATTAATTTTCTTTAAACACGAACACTCAAATATTTAAATTAATACTGCCCAGAAAACGTTTGTCTTCTGTTATTTTACAGAATGAAGCCTATCTTACTATTGGTCTTACAGTGTCTCTGTTTTAAGGTATCTCTCTTTGACTTTTGAACTAGTATTTTCGATGGAGCTCTTTAAGTTTTGGAGCTTGAAAGGAAACTTTTCACTAGAGTACACTAACCAGGAAACGTAAGTGTTGTTTAGTAAGACAGAATTTCACATCTGTAAGTGCCGATATAGTTCAATGGTAATAGATATTGTCGAAACGTAAATCGATGTAGATGGTCCATTAAGAGGGAGTCCATTTGGGCTCTCTATGTACAAAAGGTTCCCCCTGAAAACATCTCTGTTGACAGTACAACTTACAACACCGACGATGTGGTCCCAGCATATACAAGCACCTGGTACTTTGCATTAAGAAGCTGGGCTTAACTTGAATTAAAAGCAGCGTCTTCAGATATGACAAATAACATAGCTAGAAATTACTCTAATAATAAGCTGTTTTAATGCACAAGCGTACTGTGTACTAGTAGTATATGATCTTGTTTTCTTTATTTCCTTCAAACACCTAAAGCTTGGCATACTCGGAAAACTAGAAGCATATTTAAATTATGAAGCTCAATATAACATGTGTAAGTAAAAATAAATTTTAAAGTGTTAAGGAGATACACATTACATTAAGGGGATACAAATGTGTATTGATGCAGCAACTATTCTTTCAGGATGCGGAGATGTTATTGGAACCCAGAGCAGCCGCCGCTGTGGGCCAATCAGGACTCATGTCCCTTTATGATGCAATGTTCGCGCAGTATGGGGTTAAAATTGCTCAGGTAAGTAACGTTAGTACCAATAAGGAAATGTTTTCAGGGTATAGCAACTACTTTCCCTGTATAAAATAACAATTTTGATAGCATAACGATATGACTATTGTCATTTTTATAGAAAGTTATGAAGGTGATAGGGAATTACTGGGTCAGTAGGTAAGTGAGGTAAAATTAAATATTTCGAGGATTCATACAGCTACATTTTCAATTCTTCTCTGCTATGATTAGAAATACGGGGGAGAAGAGTGTCATATTTCCCAGCAAATTAATACGATAAAAAGTAAAGGTAGTCATAAAAATATGGACCAATGGAGGAGGACCATGAAATATTAACGTATCATAATAGATTACACGACCTTTTAATTCTTACCACGATACTTGGTAGGGAGGGATGAGAGGATGGTTTCTAAGAGTAACTAAATCGGGACGACGATGACTGAAAATTCTTACCATAACTGTTAGCAGCTGTGAAAGAATAGTGTTTATTAATCTCCACAGAGTCATAGTTCGCAGGATAGACCTGCATGTCTGGATGGCCAACGTCTACTGACCATTGTCAGTATGAACATTTCAAATTAAATAAGGCGAAAGTAAGAAGGCCGAACTAATACACTTGGGCTCTTTAATTTATGCCTAGATTATAACCTCTGAAATAACGATCATCAGAGATGACATCAATTGCTGCAGTGGTAACTTATAACATCAAAATTATAGAGTTTTTAACGTTCATATTAACCAATTATTATGCTCAGGATAGGTTAACTTGTACGGTAAGTGCCTTCTATTTCTGTCCTACCATCCAACAGCTCCGACCCTCATCCACAAATGTTTGCGCTCTTTCGCTCCATGAATTTCATTCGAGTTAGTAGCAGGTACCGGATTTGATAGTCATAAAAGGATACAAATGTCATGCGAATGGTCGTCAGTGATTTGAAAAACTACTAAGCACATAAAACTAAAACATCCCTCTTAGTAAAGTAAAAAATAAGCCAACACATTATAAATTCGTTTTATGAAGCGAAATTCTTTTATACACAGCTCACGGTTGTTCCTGCGGTTACGCTTTTCATTTTTGTAGTTCCTTCCATTTTATATGTAAACGAATCATGATTTATTATACCTCAAATAAAAGTTAGGAGTTAGTGTATAAAAGCAATTAAAGGTCCTACAATGAACTGATGACTTCCTTTATGGGCCAAGCACGCAGCAAATGTTATTTCTCAGCTATTGAACTGTCCTGCCATATCTATGAAAGTTGAGTGAAAGTGTATAACAAAATTATATTTTGATATACAAATTATCCTAGCTCAGTTCGAAATAGGTTGAATTGAAGAGAAAATGCGTAATCAATCATAATCTCCTACGATGATAGCAGGCGATACTATCTCCATTGATTTTAAAAGTGTGTTTGGTTGTCTGTGTGTGTGTGTGTGTTTGTGTGTGTGTGTGTTTGTGTGTGTGTACACATCCAATTCTTTATATGTAATAATAAGCTTTAATGGAGAACTTTAACCTTTACAATGGACTTAAACCGTAAAGCAAATAATAACAGATATATTTTAAAATATGCTATCTTCACATTAAGATATATCTCAAATACTAAAGGAAACGTACTAGTAAGGTATGGAGAGGTGTAATGAATTTTTATTTTTAAGTAAGCTATTTCGCCTCTATGTTCTGAAATATAAGTAAAAAGAACTATTTATGCCAATGTTTTTGTGCGCAGGTTCTAGTAACAAAGCCCGACTTCTACAACGAGGAGACCAGACGAAATTTGTTCTCGACGTTATCTGAACTGATAAGTCTCAATATTGTCCCCATCATCAACACAAATGATGCTGTTACACCTCCACCTCAAGATGAGGATCTCTGGAAAGGCAACAAAAAGGTAAAACTTAAGTACAATTTAATGGTTTATTTTCAATGTATTTGTAAGTGTGCTTTATGAAATTTGTTTTACAAATATCACTCTGACCTGGTATAGATCTCGGGGAATTTCAGACAGCTTTGGCGGGCCTTGTAGA